>JAKOGI010001248.1:30000-47500 GCA_029747015.1 Carnegiea gigantea | reverse complement strand
AATCAGAGATATGGATCTGAGGAGAGTGAGCTTGTTTGTCTCTCTGTGTGCTCTGGTTGTGAGTGTTAGAGCTGGAGACATAGTCCATGATGATGATAGAGCTCCCAAGAAGCCTGGCTGTGAGAACGATTTCATCTTGGTGAGTTTGATGTGCTCAAATTCAAGTTTTTATTCTGCCCACTTGAAATCTTGTTGATTTTTCATCTGGGTATCCTTTAATTTATTGAATATCAACCGTTCTCTTTCTTCTCTTTTGGTAGTTTCCTTTTGCTCTTTCCCGTTTCTTTTTCTTTCTTTTTTCTTTCTGGAGTGAGATGAGGGTGTTTGAGCTTGGATCAGAATTTGTTAACATTTTAGCATCCTACGGCTTCATGATCTTATTTGCAATTTAAATTATACTCCCGATTTTCTGCATAATTTTGAAGAGGGAAGTTGTACTTGTATCCTGATTTATTTCTGTGGATACTTTTGTCATGATAAAGTCTTTTGATTATGCTATACTTCAGAACACTTCAATTTCCTCTTATGTTCTCCGGGGATTATTTCAATTAAATCAGTGTGTTTGTGCGGCATATCATTTCAGTTTATCATGATTTAGATGAGACGTGATGGCAAAGATCGTATGTCATAAGCATTTTTGGCTAGTCATGGTTAAAATTTTGGCTCACACCCACTATGGTAAGTATGGCTCTAATTGTGGTTTTCTTGTTAGGTGAAAGTGCAAACATGGGTTGATGGAAAAGAGGATGAGGAATTTGTTGGGGTTGGTGCAAGATTTGGTACCACCATTGTCTCAAAGGAGAAAAATGCAAACTACTCTCGTCTCACTCTTTCTGATCCTCGGGACTGTTGTAGCACACCTAAGAACAAGGTTCATAATAATGCTCGATCTATGAATGGCATCCAGACTATAGTTAGTCTTACCGTTTTGCTTATTCATGAGTTTATTGTGTTAGCTTGCCGGAGATGTCATTATGGTACACCGGGGCCATTGCAAATTCACCACTAAAGCAAATGTTGCTGAAGCTGCTGGTGCCTCTGCTGTTCTGATCATAAATGATCAAAATGGTAACTAGCTGTAGATTCTCAACCTGAAGTGGATTGCTGTTGTGTCAAATTGAAAAGAATAACAGTTTATAGGCTTCTAACTTATCAGACATGCATATAGACACACATATCGACGCATGCGCGCACACATCCACACCCCTACTGGCATAAATCTAAGAAATAGACATGCACTGATGTACATGCCCTGCGAGTCTTCAGTTCTTACAACTTTTGAAGGGTGCATCCAATTTTTACTGAAGAGCCCAGTTAACTTGAGTGTGGTTGCTGTTAAAAATTTTCGGATCTCATGTGCTGTTAGTTTGCTGATGAAGCTTCGTTTGGGCAACTGTCTTCATGCTTGGTGTTGTTAGGAGTTTATAAAAGCCATTTTGTTCACCTTCACTGATTGCAGGAGACCTTGTGCATTCTGTTTGCATAGGAAATACTGCCTATGAGCCATTTGTGTCCTCTCTAGGTTGTTTATCCTATGGGATTTCTGCAGCTAAGTGCCTGGCAATAGGAGGAATCTGTTTTTTTGGCTGGTTAATAGTGGGAACCTGTCTGGGATGTGAATGTTATCCGTTTACAGCTGACACTGAATTGTTGTCAAGGAAACTTTGTATAACATTCTACTAGATGAATTTTGACCCAAGAATTTTGATTAATCTTCACATGGGACCCGTAGTGTGAGAATTAGTAGCAAGGGGGGCATGTGATCTGGTAGCATATTGGTGACCGGGTAAAGATCAGGGTTTGAGTAGGAGTTTAGAGCCTAAGATGTCTCCTCTTGTAGGAAGAGTATTAATAGGCAACTGGCTTATGATGAGCCTTGCCCTTAAGACATTTATCTGAGAGGAGTCAGATGATCCCTATAGTATCCCCAGATTTACATTCATTTCACCCTTAAGATATAATGTCTGACTGGAACATGTAAATCTTCCTTCAGAGCCTGTATCTTGCTGTCGCTACTGAATGTCTAAGTCTCTCACCAGAGGTTTTTAGTTGTATGAGATCAGCATATCTAGGAGGATTCCATCAAGGGGGGAGAAGTTGTATTCGGCTAGACAGATGTATATTTTTGCGGAGGTGGGAAACCTTTGAAATGGTGTTGAAAGGGACATTGTAGTAATTTTAGCTTGATAAGAGTAGATATAGACATAGGGAAGGGGATAATGCCACATCCTGTGAAATCATAATTGATGTTTGTTTCCTGTTAGCCTAACTGGACCAGTGAGAAATGCGTCACGAATCTATTTCCAACTTCTTTTTCTAGATAGTAGCAGGAAGTCAAAAGGTTTTTAATGTAGGTCTGCTAGAAATGACCTCACTGTAACTGGAGGATAAGACTACATTTGACAATCCCCTTCTAGCAACACTCTAGTTAGGCAGGATTCTGGGGTATAGAGCTGGAGTTGGATTTAAATTTCCTCATAAGCTTGGTGTGATGAACCTTGTGAACCTGAGATGTCAATGTCTTTTTAAATACAGACATTGCTAACATATTATGTGGTACCTTTGAAGGACTTAACCATACAACTTGTCCTCTTGACAATGCATAATGCTAATAAGGTGAAAGAATATATGTAAAAACATATATAAGATGACAGGAAATGTAACAATGCTCATAATACTGTTTTTTCCCTTTCTTGGGAAGTACTAATTATGGGGATGAAATGCATATGGAATTCAATATCAGTTTTTGTTCAACATTTTTAATTGCCTTTAGAGCTTTACAAGATGGTGTGTGAACCGGATGAGACTGATCTGGATATACATATCCCTGCCGTCATGCTCCCTCAAAATGCTGGAACAAGCTTGGAGAAAATGCTGTCAAATGGTTCCTCAGGTTAGCTTCTCCTCTTCTGAGTTTCTGCGACTATGGGATATGGTCATTTTGATTTGTTCATACAAGAATATTTTCTTTTGCTGTTTCATTGCTTGCTTGATAGTGCCTTTTGTGTCCCAGTGCTGATGAAATCAAAGCCACAACTGTGTCTCTAATTGTTTGTTTCTTTGTTTTTCATTTATCCAGTATCTGTGCAACTATACTCTCCGAAACGTCCTGTCGTTGACATTGCTGAAGTGTTCTTATGGCTCATGGCTGTCGGAGCCGTCCTTTGTGCATCGTACTGGTCTGCTTGGAGTGCCAGAGAAGCACTTAATGAACATGAAAAGCTATTAAAGGCAAGGTTTTTATGGTATTTTGTTGTCCAGTAATGCTACGTGTTATCATTTCCTGTGCAGTGGACAGCAGGGGTTAGCATGTATGCATTCTTTGTTCTCTGGATGATTTCTGTGGTTAGCTGTTGATTTTGATGCCAACTGTTTCTCATAGGATGATTCGGCTGAACCACGGAATATGAGCTCTGGTGGTGTGATGAACGTCAGTACAACATCGGCAGTGCTGTTCGTTGTTGTTGCTTCATGCTTTCTGGTCATCCTTTACAAACTGATGTCTTCCTGGTTCATTGCACTCTTGGTGGTTCTCTTTTGCATTGGTGGTGCAGAGGTGAGGGTGTTGGTTTATAGATCTGTCATATTTTGCAGATATGCGTGTCTTTACCAATGTTCATTCATGGTTTTAAGGAACAGGATACTTTCATTATGACCAGTTTAGTTGAGACTTACTTCAGAAAGCAGCTATATTTTCCTGAACTGAAGTGTGTTAGAATTGTCTGAATGGAATTGAAAATTCTTAGAAATTGGTACCAAGCTCATTCCAGTCTGTATTTCCCATGACATTATGTCGGATAATGATGTCTGTTCTCATGAGATTGTCAGGATTTACTGGCATACGTGATTATCTATTTTTTAAGGTTGGTAGGTATCTCTGAGACCTAGAAATAATTGTTGTCGAAAGCAGGGTCATGAATGGAATTTTAGTTAGGTGAATAGTGTCGTTGTTGTTATCTTTTAAGATTATCCTTTAGTAAGCTGTATTTCCCTGTTTGTGCTTTCAGGGCTTACAAACATGTTTGGTTGCATTGCTATCCAGGTACTATATTTTTGTCATATGTATATTTAACTCTTACTTTGTAAGATAATAGCTCGTTCTGTATGGGAGTATGGAGAACTGCAAGCACAGAGCTTCGGGTGTCATGCATACTTCCATCCTGAGTTGCCTAGCCTAGGGCACAGTTATGTCAATGGCTGGCTGATTATTTCTTTACCCTTTAAAAAGAGACAAGGGTGATTGACAATTGTAGTGGACCTTAAAGTAACAGCTTAGAGGACCATTGTTAGCTCAGGTTGGAGATCACTGGGTCAGATGGAAATAGCTCAGGTTGGAGATCACTGGGTCAGATGGAAGCAAACTAGCAGCTTCTCTTAATTTTGCTATTGATGACCTATCTGCAAAATGTCTCGATGCTTCAGCTTTCTATAGTCATTTTACATAGTCACATTCACTGATATTCTGGAAACTAGCATCATGGGTCTTTGAATAAATATCATTGAATTTTTACAAAGGGATAATGATGGCCTTCTGTGAGGATGTGACCTTCCAGGGGATCATTCCTTTGGGTCACATTAGCTACCCTGATGGTCCGCTTTTGTTAAATTATCTGAAACATTGTATTAAGTTGCAGGTGCTTCAAATCCTTGGCTGAATCCTATGTGAAAGTACCTCTTCTTGGGGCTGTGTCATACCTTACTTTGGCTGTTTCACCCTTCTGCATCATATTTGCAACCCTCTGGGGTGTTTATCGAGATTGTCACTTTGCGTGGATTGGACAAGATGTGCTTGTAAGATAAACTTTTGTGCAGTTATCTTGCATACAACTTTCTAGGTTTACTTCTGTCGATTGTGGTTGTTTACTAACATTTAAATTCTGCTTTTCTTCTGAATTCAGGGAATTGCCTTGATAATTACAGTCATTCAGATTGTTCGAATTCCGAGTCTCAAGGTAATGATATTGGGGCCATCCCCCCCCCCCCCGGGCCACAGTCCCCCATCCAACAATCCAACATTGATCTAAGAAAGTAATCACATAACATGGAACTGGCCAGATTACAGTAGGTCCTGCCATCCACCCATGCCTCTCAGGAGGTTCTCATCTGAGGCATGGATTAAGCAGCATTGTCCTTAAAAGGAGGGAGGACTGCCTCTGGTGGGTAACCGTTGTTGAAAAGCTTGACAAATAGGAATTCATTGTAATGAGAGCTAGAACAGTGCTGCATAGTGGACTAACTCAGCTTTATTGAAAATGGGGCAGTGTCTAACTGGTTGCCAATATGTACAAGGCCTGGAGCAACAGATCTGCTCAAACGCCCCCACCCGGCGGGACTCAAGTGAGGGTCTTCTATCCATAGGAAATTTCTTCATGATCTAAAACACTGTTGATCATGTTCCAAGTCCAAAAAGTAGCGATCCTTCTTCACCAACCAAAATTTGATGTAGACAAGATGAATTCGTTGAAAAATTCGACCTCTTCTTGGATATTGATAAACATCTTTGGCATATCCATCTTGTCATTGTCTGAAATGTTATGTAAATGGTTTGTTGTGTTTTTTTTTTAAAAAAAAAAAATCACATGTACTCCTGAAAATGAGTTATTAAGTAGAACATGAAAAGAAAAAGTTTAGTTCTGTAATTCAAATTGATTTTCATGATGAGTTTTAACATCCTAAATGGCATAACAAAGCCCGCTCTGGTCCAAGATCCTTTCCAAGTAGCAGACTATAATCCCAAACTCATTCCACGACATGAAATGTCCCATGACCCAGATGGTGTGGTCCTGATGGTAGTACTCTGTCTTCCTTTGTGTTGCATCCTAGGGCTCTCCTTATCAGTAGCTTTTTCAGTTTGGTTATAACTTATCTGTCCTCGAGAATTGATGCAGACAAGCACGTGTGGATGTATCCAACTGTTCTGTCATGGTGTAGGCTCATCAAACAATTTGACTTCTTGAATTGCTGCAATAGTTGAATGAACCTCAAACACCTAATAATCAGCCTAAAAAGGCAAAATGTAAGAACATCCTGATACTGATGCAAAGACTGTGGTCTGTCAGCCATTATCTGGGGGTCGATGCTTCATTCTTTAAGTAGAGGTTTGATAAGTCTCCGATGGCTGCTTTGATAGCCAGGAATTGTCTTCTGTCCTTTTTGTTTCTTCAACTGTCAGGCGAACAGTTTATAGGTTTGTATAGTTTTATGATGTGTCCTCTGGTTATTCTTCCTACTGTACTCTGCATTTGTCCTCTACATTTAATTGCACTTTCTTTGTGAGTTTATCAATGTTTTGTTTCTAATTACTATTAACTCAGGGTGACAATTCCTATATAGTGAGACTTCTGCTTATTGTCTGTTTTATTCTTGTGTGAATCAGGTGGGAACGGTTCTTCTTTCTTGCTCCTTTTTATATGACATATTTTGGGTGTTTGTTTCTAACAAGTTATTCCATGAGAGCGTGATGATTGTGGTAAGTAAGCTTATCAACTATTTCTTGACCTGGTTGAATGCAATTTCGAAATTTTAGTTGTAATGCTCTTTACATTTAGGTGGCACGTGGTGACAAAAGTGGGGAAGATGGCATTCCAATGCTACTAAAGATCCGACGCATGTTTGATCCTTGGGGTGGTTACAGCATCATTGGCTTTGGTGACATATTGTTGCCGGGCTTGTTGGTAGCTTTTGCTCTGAGGTAGGAATGATAATCTTGAACTCCCTTTCAAGGCTTTGATGTTTTTCATATATTATCTCCTTGCCTCCTAAAAATTAATCATCTATATCCTTTTTCCTTCCAACTGAGAGAAACTTCTTTTTCATTTTCCTTGTAAAAGTATATGATGCATACTGCATAGGGTGTGTTGTCATAGGAAGATATTGGCTTCTAAATAGTTTTCAGTTTCGAATGCATGGAAAAGCGAGCGGAAATGATTCTCTATGGATCTCAATTTTCATTTTGACCTGTACTACTAAGAACGAACTAGAATGTGGTCTGTATTTTCTCTGTACATATCTAGGCTTACATAGGTAGTGGCACATACATTTCTTCTGCTCTAACTTTTTGGGAACAAAAGAAATCGGCATTTTGTTTTCCAGCTGAGGAAGCTGCAAATGAAACTGTGATAACATAACTGCATATATGTTTTGACAGATACGATTGGCTGGCAAAGAAGAGCCTTCGAACAGGGTATTTTTTGTGGGCGATGATTGCTTATGGATTAGGTAAACAACCCCTTTTTTGGCATGACCGCATGTATCTTATTGCTCTGGTAACTTTTACGATGCTCAGTTGTAAGTTATAGCACTTATTGTTGAAGATCCTTCAGTTACTGAATTTCTGACTGAAATGTTCTCAACATCATTATTGATAGGTCTTCTCGTTACTTACGTGGCACTGAATTTGATGGATGGACATGGCCAGCCTGCTTTGCTTTACATTGTACCTTTTACACTTGGTAAGTTTCTTAATTTATGTTAATAGTCTTTTTTTTTTAAATTTTATTTTCTTTCTTATTTGCTGGGTACTATTGACTATTGAGAGATTTTAGTAACTGAAAAACAAATGCAAAGCCCGTTCAGTAGTTGTAGGCTTGTAGTGAATGTTTGATTTGGAGCTGGATTGGTTATTGTTTATGAGGCGAACTATACTAGTAATTAAGATTGAAGACTGGAATATCACCAAATTGGCAAGGGCTATGACGCTATGTTACTCAAACTACTCCTACCTGGCTTGTCTAGCATCCACTTGCAAATACTTCCACGTTATCGGTACTTGTTGTCCGAAATTGGTTCGGCACCCTGCCTCATGTTGAGTATCAAATGCTTCACCATGGCGCATATGGCCGATTTCAAGTAACATCGCGACATGGATGGAATTCATATATTTGAGCTAAGAACTTGTTTGGAATGACAGGGACATTGTTGGTGCTGGGGAAGAAGAGAGGAGAACTCAAGGTTTTGTGGACAAAGGGCGAACCAGAAAGGCCTTGCCCTCATTTGCATCTACATATGTCCGAGTAATTGACCCAAAACACAGAAACCTCTGCCCCACGCCCCTGCAAAAACTTATGCTGGAGGCGCATCCCAAAATTTTTCTGTAATTATATTGCAGTAGGGTGATGCAGTAAATCATTAATGTGTTCACTAAACTGATAGATGAGAGAACAACCCTTCCAATCCCTGAGTGCTGAACCAGGGGAAAAGAAAAATGTTGGGTTGCCTAATTTGATGCTGGCATTTATGAAGTTATCGTGTATTGCTCAGAATGTGAGCTCTTTGTATTAGCTCCCTGATCAGTAGTTTTCGGGAAGAGTTAGCTGTCATTTTAGGTTTGATAATCTCTACTATTGATATTTCATGCAGATCAATTCCAGGGTTAATCTACACTATTTTTTGCAATGTTGTATTATTGGGAAGGGATAGGTGATTGCTCCAGGGGTTGATTGCCGAATCTGCTGACACAAATTATTCTCAGCTTCTCTAATGTGGATGGAGAAATACGCTCTAGAATTTACGGTCCCAGGCCTTGCTCAGTTTTAGGTTCCGGTGATCTCTACTATCGATGATTTCACACAGATAAAAGTGAACAGATTACTATATGAATGACATTTGTGTAGTGTCATTGGCCAATTTTTTCAATTTTAAGATAATTGCTCATTAATTATTAGGTTTAGTCTACAAATGGAATATTTATTTTTAGGTTTTGAAGTACTCGGCAGTAAAATGGATTTTCTAATGCAATACTTAATTTTCGTTCTATTTTTACATTTTAAATTATAAAAATACTTAATTTCTTTTTTATTCTTCTTCTTTTCAAAATTGTGTTAGTGATGAACAGACAATGCACTATATTAGGCAGTCAAAACATCTATTGTTGATTTTTTTTCCCTCTTTTTGGAGGTAAGACCTAATACATAAGAGTACTAGATGATGCAAATAAAAAAAATTGTGCAACTAATTTAGTCATTGCAAAAATCTTATCATAATTGATTAATTTTCGTTCTATTTTTATATTTTAAATTATTTTTAGAGATGATGACCCAATACATTATACAATGTGAGACTTTTAGAAAAAGACAAATATCTACAAAATATTTTTCAATTAGAAAATGACAAACACGCATGTAAACTCTTTTATGGTCATAATAATAGATATTGTGCAAACAATGGCCTTGTCGAACAACATGTTCTCCGAGGTGAATTATCGTATGGTAATACATCCTCTAGGCGCCAAGTTTATGATTGCATACATGTTAATTTGGTTTTCTTTCAACTAGGATGTATTTTTTTTTTTTTTTTTTTAAAGACACATTCATATAGATCTCTAGTGAATTGAAATTTGCAACTCAAATTTTGATAACTAATTAAATAGAACTATTTATAGCCAGTATCAATGAGTAAAATGAAGTCATCTGTCCATTTAATTTGGCAGCTTAAAATTAAAACCAAATAATTGCACCGTCCACATATATAACAACAAAAGCAATGCTCATAGATAATCTAGTGAGAACCCTTTAAAAAAGGGCTAATTAAATTGTATTTTTAACTTTCTTAAAAAAAAAAAACAAAAGCAATGCTCAATTGATAAGAGTCCAGAGACAGCCGAAGTTATATTTTCTTTTGATTAGCAAATTTGTTTACGGCTAATAATAACGATGAATCTAATCATAGGAGGAAACCGTTGCACAACCATGTGTGTGGGGCTCCTTGAACGGCATGGCAAGACTTCAGGACGATAATATTATTAATGGGCGGTGAGTTCATGAGTTAACGTTGGCTAATGTTCCACGTACCCAGCAATATTTATAGCCGTTGCGTTATTTGCATCATATGTATCATATCATATGCATGAGAAGATTCTTGCCGCCACCTCAACTTATTGGGTGGTAGAAGATAAGGCTCTGGACTTTCTTTTTGTTCTCTCTCTACCCACCCTACTATGAGGGCATTGCATGTTCTCATGCATAGAGTACTATTCTTTGCAAAATATTATCGTTGGAAACATATTTAAATAATGTTGAGTTTGAGTTGGATCTAGATTTATACTATTTTAGTGGAATCGGTGCAGATTTAATCACAATGAATTCTGTTATTGAGTCTACTAATCAATAATGGGGATATATATGAATTTGAAATAATAAATTTTGCCAATAATTGCGTGTTGTTATTGTTCTCGTTGTGATTAGATCTAATTTTCAATGACACCCAAAAAAAAAAAAAAAACCAATTGTAGTTTGATGTTGTCATGTCAACATCGATGGCGTCGATTTGATAGGATTTGAAAACCAGCAGAAGCTAGGATCTGCTTGTTTATGTGTTAGTTTGTTTTATTTAGGTCAGAAAGTTTTTAATCCTCCTTATCTATGAAAAGACGTGTTCTATCGCCAAAAAAATTGAAAGATGTTTCGTGAACCAATAGTCTCTTCTGTGAAATTTCTAGCCTTCTCTCAAGTTTTTCAAAAGTTCTGCATAAAAAAAAGGTATATCTTTGGTGGAAAGAAGGGTGATAATTAAAGAAGCCTATAAGTTAGCATTTTTTGAACTGTGAAACTAAGTGTCAAACTAAAGCTAATAACCTGGGGTAACATGTGATTCAATTTGTGGGAAGATGTAAGTAGTTCAACCATAGAAACAATGCTTAAAATTGACACACATGTAAAGTAATTTACAGTCAAAAAAAGTTGATCGATTAGGTCTTTTGAATATGTGAACTCAGAAGTTAGAACCCATACATCAGTCAATACATAGTTCTCAGAAGTTATATGTTACACACTTATACATTGAAACCTTGAATGTGCTGAAGTTGCTTAAATTAGACTCTATTTTTTTTTTTTTAGGTATCTACGTTTCTAAACCAATTGTACAGAAGTAGCCATCAATCAATGTTGAACTGTGATATAAGAATATTGAAAAGTGCCATGTATGTTCTGCAAAATTTCTAAACCACTTTATATGTTAATACTATTATATGCTTCTGACAAAATTATGCATATTACACTACTAGAATCCGATCTAGTAGAGACTGAATTTTTCGGTAGCAAAAGTATAAAAATGGTCTCAATTTAAGTTTTGAGACCGAACAGAGACCGAAAATTCATGATCTCCAAAACCTTGGTCGGAATTTGAAATTAGAGACCGAATTTTGTACATCGGTCTCCAACTGAGATCGAAATTTGAGACCAAATTCCTTTTGGATTGTAGTGGAGTCTGGGCCCTTATGGTCTCTATGAGAGACCAAAACCTCTAGTCTCTGTTAGAGACCAAAAAATTCGGTGTCTGTTAGAAACCAAATTTCCATGGTCTTAACTCGAGACTGTCAGGGCCGGTCTCCATTAGAGACCATTTTCAAATTAATTAGCCTAATGGCACATTTGGGTAGTTCTGTTTTTATTTCTTGTATTGTGCAAATGTCTGGTTTAATTTTCATTAAATATATTAAATACTTATAAAATAATGAATAAACACTTTACATTTGCATAAATGCAAAATTATTCTGATATAATCATACATTAAATTTAGATGAGAAGTACACCCATAGTACATGTTTTTTTTTTTTTTTTTTTTTGCCTTGACTACTTTTATATTTTATTAAGATTAAATTGTACTGCTTCGATTATATCAAAGTGATCAAATTTAACTGTTTTGATAAATAATCTTGATATGCATAATTAAAAGTTCCACATCCTTAAGTGTGACACATATATTCAATATTTCCACCTGATTAAGTGTTATCTACAAGCTCATGGTTAATTAGGGGTATAGAAAGAATGGGATTGGGACCATGATTTCAAATGAATTGACAAAACAAAGACAGACAGATTGAAGTGGGGATTCTGTCGTCTGGCCAGGCATTTTTTCCCCCCCAATTACTTCGCATGTAGTACTGTCATGCATGGTTGTCAAAGCGGGCCTAACGTTTTTCTTTGGAAGTGTGGACCAAATTACTCGTCACATATATGTAATGCATGTGATATGAGGCAAGACAACAGTTTAGGTATCCCAACATTATGACCCGTCTTGTCTTGCCTTTTACCGTCGTAAAGGTGTCCCCTTTTCAATTCCTCACTGATTTTTATTCCAAATTTGGAATGAAAAATTAAAAAATGATCATATATTGAGGATGCAAAACGATAAACTTCAACATGAGAATTTTTTTATTATATATATTTTGATTTAAGATTGCTTGTTATGTATTAGATGAATAAAAACTTGTTGAATCTAATATTGCCTGTTTGTAGATACTTGTATAGTTTATGGGTCTGTTCTTTTCATTGGGAAATATGGATTGGTAAATAGGTGAAGTTGGTTGAGATTAGTAGAAGTTGGTTGAATTAGGTTGAAGTGAGTATTTTTTTATTAAAGTTGGTTGAAGTGGGTTGAATGTTCTTTTTATATGATGGGTAAAAGTTGGTTAAAATAATAGATAGTAAGCTGCAGTTGGTTGAAGTAGGTTGAAATTGATATTTTTTTATTGAAGTTCGTAAGGTGAGTTGAAGTTAGTTGAGGTTGAAGTTAGTTGAGATTGGTAAATTTAGATTTACTAATGAAAGGAACATGGCTGTAAACAAAGCCACTATACTATTTATAAGTTTGTTGGGTTGAAGTTTTCCCCCCCCCCCCTTTTTTGTAAGGTTAACTTTTGGAGTGTATCTTCTTCTTTATGGAATGATATCTTTTAAATTTCCCTATATATTGTGTGTTTTTGTTCACCTTTTGTATGCTTAAAAGTTTGAGAGTTATTCCATTGTGGTGGTAGGAGTTTTTTGTGAGTTTGAGAGTTTGTGTGTGAGTTTTATCTTTCTTATGTTGGTTTCTTAGGTTGGGATTGTTCGTTGTCCTATCTCTCTATTAGTGAATTTATTAAAATTGTTGCTGCTCGTGGTTCTTCCCAATTTGATTTTTCACATTAACTCTTGCTGTCTCTTGTATATTGCTTCTTCTGACAATAGTGTTGGTCTATTATAATGCCTTTTCTATTTATCCTAATAATTGATAATTAAGTATAAGTATTAACAATTTGGCAATCTTAAATCATTTAATAAATAAATGTATATTGAATTAATGTGAAGAAGTTATGTTTACTCAATTGTATTCCCATCATCACCCTTCTGGGATATTTAGGACATCCCTAAGTAAAATCTTACATCTATAGAGTCGAATTATAATATTGTTTTTAACACTTGAGTCTTCATTTTTGAAGCAAATTAAATTACTTTTTAATTTTCATCGTGTTTTTGTGTCTAAAATCTCTATAATTTTCAGTTATTGGAAGCAACTTTGTACTTGGTCCTTCTCATATTACACTGAGTGTAGGAGGGCAACTAACGTCATAACTTAGAAATCCTCTAATAGAAATTTCTACGCTAGATTCTAATGGAAATTCACTTTTTTGTTTTTGCCATGAGAGAAGCGTTAGGGGAATTGAATGTGCAGCATTCTAATGCAAATTGCTACGCATGATTCGTTAACATTAGATGTCGTTCTTCACACTAGTAGTCATTCTGCATTAGTAGCCTTTGGATCCCTTTCTGTAAACCACAGAAAAGTAGACCAAAAAAGGGGGTCGTATGATCATGGCCCTAGCTACGCCATTTGCACCCACTTTTTATAATCAAGATAACGAAGTTGTGGTGATGACTGAATAGTTCTTTAACCTGAACCATTCATGTGATGCATTTTCGGTCATTTACCGTCAGTGTGCAGCTCAACAAAGAAGTAAAATCACTGAAAGGGCCCCATTTGGCAAGATACGTGGTTTACGTAGCGGATGGAAGTTTAGACAGTAGATAGTTATTCTAAATTTAGCTGTTGGTAGATAACTGTTTAAATGAACATTTAAAGCTAATATATTTGGTAAATTTGATTATTGTGTTATACTTTATTAATATAAATTGACATAAAAAAATATAGATAATCTCCGAAAATAAAATTTTCAAAGGGTATTTGTTGGCCAAAAACTTTCCAATGAAATTTGGACGCATGCACTTAACAAAGACTGATATAGGTGGAATCAAATCCAAATAATATATTTTTACTTCAAATATTGATGCTACTATGCATGCAATGTATTATTTGATAACTTGAAATTGGGAGTAGAATGCCTTGCAAGACTTATATCTTCTACTTTTTTGGCCCAATAATCTTTGGTCAAAATGTTCTAAATTTTATTCTAATGGAATTAATTTCGGTATAGTTTCTGGTGCACGAGTTCTATTTTCCAGTCTTCAGTGTCATCATGAACTTTGGCCAGGTTCATTTTGAAAACGTGGTGCCAAAGTCTCATGAATAAAAGCAGGTCCTAAGTTGAACTTATCGTATAATCGATCCATATGTGAAGGTAAGAGAGGAACCTTTACAGAACTCATACTTCAAAGGCATTTGTATGCAGTGGCGGTTCTAGACTTTCAAATTATGACTGTACATCTTAGAACATTCATCACCTTATATTGTAAAATAAAGTTTAAACAATAGGTAAAATATCATAGTAATATGATATTATAATTGTATGTTACGGTTATTCATCTTTTGAAATTGATAAATGATAGAATCATAATAAATTGAGCCAATCTTAGCTAAGGATTTGCCAAATATCAAGTGCCAATCACGAAATTTGACAATTGCAACTTTGCAAGAGCAATGAGCATATGACATATTAACATTATAACAATCATTAACTAATTCAATAACCAAACAATTTCATTAAACAATCTCCATCTACGTAATCCTATTAAACATAAGTTGAGAAGCAAGAAATTTGAAGTAATTTATGCCAAAAAAAAAGAAAAAAATAATTTAACTGTTCAAGTTGTTAGAAACCCTAAGCTGTGTCGACAATGGTAGGATGGTAGCGTCGCCATAGACACTTGACAGAGGTTGTTGGGGGCGGCCCGACGGCGTGTTTCCGGTGGGGACGTCAGGCGTGGGGCTGGGTCCGGCTGGAATTTGGGTCAGGGTCACTGGTGCTCGCGTGGAGAAGGGAAGAAGCTGGAAACCAGCTTGTTTTCGGTGGCCGGTGGGGGCATCAAGCATTTGGGGCTGATTGGTTTGACTAGCTGAGAGGTTGGGGGGGTCGAGTTGATTAGTGAGAGACAGAGGTTGATGATTGAAGAACTGAAGAGGAGAAGGCAGAGCTCAATTTTGCGCGGCTTCAGGCATGAGGCTTCCTTCACAAATTGCATTTTTTTTTAAAAAAAAAAAGAATGAAAATGTTAGTTGCTGAGTGTGAGTGATTAGGCCAGTCCATTTATAAAAATGGAAAGGGTTATGGGTGCCCAGTCGAATCCAGGCAAACCAACCCTCCAAAGATTTCTCTTCTGGCCATTTTTGGGGTGTCCATTAATAATATTTACACAGGTCTCAAATTAGCTAGTTAGACATTTTTTTGGGTTAAGAGTATCCATGAACACATTCGAAATGAATATAGATCCGCTCTTATTTGTATGATATTACGTGTGAGATTATTCAATAGACTCACTCTTAACCTTAAACCATTAGCTTAGATTTTTTATTGAGTTAGTTATTGAACAATTATTATATAAAAAAAAAAGGCTATAGAGCAATTGTGATATGTCAAAAACCACGCCCTATTTAAGTGAAACTTGAACTTGAGAATATAAATCCAGATTTAAAGCCAAGTTACTACAGTAAAAAGGGTGGCCCGATGAAGGACCACATGCATTTGGGTGTGAGCACACATTTGGTAAAAGGGAAAATTACTTGAAAGTGTTGCTTCAGTTTTAATATTACTCAGAGGTTCCCTTTTACTTGAAGGTGTTGCTTTAAGTAGACAAAGGCGTCAGGCTCTTTTGTGCTGGCAATGTCTCTGTCCTTGTTATTTTCCTATCGTACCCTTATGATGAGAGAAAGAGCAAGTGGGGCTAATAAGGAATTGCGGTCACTGTATGGATGCCCAACTACAACTCTGTCTCTCTCATGCTTTGTCTCTATCAACCTCTCTTTCTCTGTCAATAACTCCGTGTACCAGAGTTAGTAATAGTGGATTGAGTTGGTAGCTTGCACATTTGGCCAAGTTGATGAGGAAGTGGCTGAAGGGAAGGGTGTGTGTGATGTCATCGCAGGAAATCAGTGTGGACCGAGAAACAGCAACGAAGAGGTAAGTATTTTCCAGTTAAAGTAAGTTGCATATTCAATTGAAGATGGGATTATCAGATTCAGTAACTGAGTGTGTAGATTGGTATGTCCTTGGCATGTGATTGCCCAATTTCAGTGAGTGAGGAAGAGTGTTCACTGTTGTGGATGAAGTTAGGGGGTTGGATGGTTGAATGTGTTGGTATTGATTTGCAGTAATTTAATTTACTTTAATTTAATGAAACGTTATATGCTGTAAATAGGTAAAGGTTGTGGGTGGTAACATGTGGATGAGTGAATGTGCGTAAGTGAATGGGGGGTATATCCCACGATAATAGTAGGTATCATCCTGGGATGACAATGTTATGTATAAAGGTTGTTTGTAGGCAGAATGTAAGATGGTAACCAGTTAAGGTATGGATATATTGAAGAGGGTAGTGGTAATATGTACGGCTACAGATGCATGTGTGAATGTGGAAAATATGATGTTCTTATTGAGAAGTATAGTTGGTGACACTTGATTGTTGTGTGCAGGTGGGGTCGTCGATTTTCTGAAACAGCTGAAGTTAGGTACAAGCAATAACGACGATGCAAAGCAATTCAGTGGGAAATATGGTTGTGCATATGAGAGAGATTGCTGTGTATGTTGGGGTGGGGTGTTGGATGAAGGGGTGAATGGGTTAATGACATATGTGGATTGGAGGAATGCATGTATGTGGATTTCATCCCTAATTAACGTCAGGCAACCACCCCCCCAAAATTAGGTGAAAGCTTTAATGTGCAGAAGATTGCCATTGGCCTTGCGTTGACGAAGCTTGCCGAGTTCACGGATGTGCTCCGATGGGACATGGACAATGCAGACTGCCCCCAGCAGGAGAAGTAAGTGACCCTTGTCTTCGTTCGAAACTGACACTCGTTGTTGGTGTCCTCATGCCTTCACAACTTGCGATGACTTTGAGTTATTGTCGTTTGCATTGCTGTAGTGGTCATGATTGTGGTGTGTATATGCTGATGTTCAGGGACATATTGGCCATGAAGGCTGATGGGCTATACTTCGGTTCACCGTATGTGCGCCATGCTCGTGACAAGCTACTCCTGAGCTGTCTGCAGGGCAGCGTTGCTCACTTCCCGGAAGCTTTCTTGGAGGGTACATAAGCGGATAACATTTGGGGGGACCACCTTCCGATTCCCCATTACGTTTAGTAGTTATTGTATTACCTTGTGGTTTTCACCTAATGCATGTACATACGTTCGACGACGGTATGTCTTCCTAGTGGAGGGCAGCTGTGTCATTCAGCGGCCTGTCCAATTTGGGGTCACCTGTGTGGGGTTAAATTAGCGGCTCTATGTTTGGAACTGCTAACTAACCTCCGTCTTTTTGGTTGTACGGATGCGCAGTTAACCCAGGTTAATTTGT
>JAKOGI010001248.1:0-27500 GCA_029747015.1 Carnegiea gigantea | reverse complement strand
ACTCCCAAAAAACACTGCACTTGACACATGGTGTCACTTAAAATGGCCACTTCAAAAGCACAGCTACGACTGCAATAGCTGTCACACCTGAATGCATCGGCAGAAGGGAACAACTGTCCTTTTCCCTTTATGACATTCTTCCAAATTGACATCCTCCTTAAGTATGCCTCCGCTTCCACTCAAGATCCCGCCCATGCGACTCTTTCTTCATCTTGATCGGACTCGGACGCTGAATCCGAGTCAGCGAAAACATTATCTGGCATGACATTCACTTGCGCCACTCTTCCCACCTCATTCCCCTTGCTAGTGCGGCCTCCTTCGACCCCCCGGACCCATCAGCCTTACATACATATCATATTAATCCATCCATAACAATATTAAAATACCCTAATCGTATGTGGACATCATATCACAGTTAACCTCAAATGAATTCACATATCACAGAATTTACCTTGCACCATTCCGCACACAGGGAACACCACCAATATTCCGTTGTTCGTTATCCCCCCTGCCCCCACTTGCTCGCACACCTCCCACACCTGCCACTGACGCACCCCCACCACTAACTTCTACTTGCTGACATTCCTCTCCTGGAATAGCACAGGGCCATCCTTCTCTGCAATACAAATATATGTATGTCCATCGTTGCCTCTGACTAACTTGACAACATCCTCATCTTTCTCCAGTGTCATTAACATTCTCCGGTCAAACTTCAAACTATACCACACATGCCGCCCTCTTACACTCTCCCCTATCTCTCTCTCCAACAACTTCAAGATGCCACCAACTCCCATACTCGATGAAATCCATATACATGCATTCCTCCCACCCATATATGTCATTAACCCATTCACCTCATCATCCAACACCCCACCCCAACAGACATACATAGCAATCTCTCTCATATGCACAACTATGTTCCCCACTGAATTGCTTTGCATCATCATTACTGCTTGTACCCAACTTGAACTGCTTCACAAATTCAACGATGCCACCTGCACACAACAATAAAGTGTCACCAGCTATACTTCTCAATAATGACAGCGTATTTCCCCCACTTATACATGTATTTGTTGCCCTACATACAACCACTACCCTTTTCGACATATTCATACCTTCACCGATTACCATCTTACATTCTGCCAACAACTATCCGTCACAGATAACAATGCCATCCCAGGATAACAGTAGGTGTTATCTTGGGATATACCTCCCTCGTTTACTTCTGACACAATGACTCACCCATGTGTTAACACCCCACAACCTTTACCTACTTACATTATGTGACATTTCATTACATTAAATGACTACAACTCAGTAAGAACACATATAATGCTCCAACCCCTCTAACTTCACCCACTACAGTGAACACTCTTCCTCACTCATTGAAATTGACTACATACATGCCAAGCACATACAAATCTACACGCTCAGTTACTGACACTGTTAATCCTTACCTTCAATTCAATTGACAACTTATTTGAACTGGAAAATACTTACCTCTTCTTTGCTGGTTCTTGGTCCACGATTTTTTCCCTCCAAATGCATCAGACTAACCCTTCCCTTCTCTCACCTCCTCACCAGCTCGGGTAGGTGTCCACGTCATAAACTCAGCCATCAATTACTAACTTTGCTACACTGAGAGGTTGATAGAGAAAGAGAGGTGGACAGAGAAAGAAATTGAGAGAGAGAGAGAAAGCTCTCAAGTTGGGTATGTTTCGCACGTGAGCACAACCCTCACTAGTTCCACTTGGTCTTCCTCTCACCATAAGGGCACAGCAGGAAAACAACAATGACAAAGACGTTGCCAGCACAAAATAGCCTGACGCCTTTGTCTACTTAAAATAACACTTTTAAGTTAAACTAACACCTTTCAGTAATATTAAAATTAAAGCAACACTCTGTAGCAATTTTTCCTTGGTAAAAAGGTAGGTTTTCGGCCCCACCATGTGCTCGCTGGGAGCCGTCACTTTCCTGAACGGTCATGTACTTCTAAAATTCCAACGTAACGGCTAGGAATGGGATTGCCTACCAATTTGTCTTGATTTTCTTGATTAGCTACGTGTCCTACAGCCTACCACTTGTCACTGTTGAAATATATTTGTGTGGAAACAATCTTAAGATTTTAAGGAAGCTGCAGGACAACAAGGGCACTTCAGTCAAACAAATTAGGCGAGAATTAAACAAATAAAATAATCCCAGAGCTCTCATGAGGGTTAAAGATAGATGGTTTAAAGTAAGGTTAAATTTGTCGACAATGTTTAAATTTCATTTATTTAACAAATATATCTTAATTACTTTATGCCTAAAAAGAAAATATCAGTATCCTTCGATCAATCAATATGAGCTACAGGATACTCCTAACTAAAATATATTCTCTCAAAAATCAAATTAATAAAATATATTAAAATAAAGGTGATAGTATATGTCTTAATTCTTACAGTAATATATAATTTTTTAAAGTAAAAGTAAAAGATCTAAAAATCAGTTTTCATGTTACCAAACAAATAAATATGTGACATGTGAACACATACTCGCAAAGTCTGTGATAATTTACATTGCCAATCCACTTTTTTCAAGGTAACAAAATAATCCCTGATGATGTAACAAAACACCCACCCCATCCTTGTTGTTGTGTCTATAAAAGGGCCTCCTATACTTACTACCCAAACCACTATCATTCATTTCACGGGCACATCTTGATCACTAGACATCCTTGTCCTCTAGACTAGAAAAGACAAAGCAGAGAGTGTTTTTGAGAAATCAGAAAAATGGAGGGGAAAGAGGAGGATGTGAAGTTGGGAGCGAACCAGTTTGCAGAGAGGCAGCCATTAGGAACCTCAGCACAGACAAAGGACTACAAGGAGCCACCCCCGGCGCCACTGTTTGAGCCGGAGGAGCTCAAGTCATGGTCTTTCTACAGGGCCGGCATTGCCGAGTTCATCGCCACCTTCTTGTTCCTTTACATCACCATCTTGACTGTCATGGGTGTTAATCGCTCTCCTTCCAAGTGTGCCTCTGTTGGTATTCAGGGCATTGCTTGGGCTTTTGGTGGCATGATCTTTGCTCTCGTTTACTGCACTGCTGGTATCTCTGGTAATAATTACTTCATCTTAGTCTATAATGGCTTAGTCTATGATGGCCCTTGGAGCTTCTTTAGCGTGTAATGATTAGGGATTAGTTAAGTAATTAATCAAACTGGTGGGGATGGAAATGCAGGAGGGCACATAAACCCAGCAGTGACATTTGGGCTATTGTTGGCAAGGAAGCTGTCCTTAACAAGGGCGGTGTTCTACATGATAATGCAGTGCCTAGGAGCCATATGTGGGGCAGGAGTGGTGAAGGGTTTCGAGCCCAACCCCTACCAGATGTTGGGTGGTGGAGCCAATGTGGTGAACCATGGCTACACCAAGGGAGATGGTCTTGGTGCTGAAATTGTGGGCACTTTTGTTCTTGTTTACACTGTCTTCTCTGCCACTGATGCCAAAAGGAGTGCCAGAGATTCTCATGTCCCTGTAAGTTCTGCTTCTCTTGTTAAACTCCCCTGTACTTAATTACAATGGATTCATGCTCTTTTTGTTTAATTAAATTGCTTTCTTAATTGTGTTGTATGTGTATCTGTACTTTGTAACATGGCTTAAAATTAGCAAAGTTCATATTAAACTGTTACCAAACCATGGAAAAACTGGCCTATAGATGATTGTCAATGGAACAACATGAAATTGTACCTGCCTCTAATTTGAAGCCAACTTAAACTTGAATCAATGTAATTTTATCAAGGGCCTAGCCTTAGCCAAAATGAAATTATGTGGACAATGTTGCCTTCGGTTTCATGATAAACATTTTGCACCTTACAATGATCAATCAAACTATCTCCTCAGAAAATTCTACACATGTACAACCAGATCTATCCTCGCGGTCCAACCAAAGACCGATCTTAGAGGTCTAATTACTGTCCTAGGTTGCTTTCTACACAAAAATCCCCCTTGCAATGTATAAGTGAGTTTTTGCTGCAATGTATGTCTGTTCGGCTTAAAAGGAAATTTAAAAATGGATAAAATTTTGACCATAAATCCTCACTTGAGTTTATTTAACAAGCTAATTGAACAGTGTGTTTTTGTTTAGACCTGGCAAATGGGTTATTTGGTTCGGGTACGGATCGGATTAAGTTTGGGCCGGGTCATGTTCGGAGTTAAGTGACATTTCGGTTGAACTTCGGTTCGACTTCGGGTCAATCGATTTTTGGTTCAATATGCTTCTCATACAAAAATAAGCAACTTTGTAGAAAGTTTCGGGTCGGACATGGTTCGATTTGGGTCAATTTAAATTTCAGATTCATTTTCAGATGAACTAATTCCAATATCAGTTTGAATATGGATCAAGATAATTTAGTTTAAATTTCGAATTTGGGATTAGTTTTGTCAAATCTATTTGTTCAAAAACCAAAACAAAAGGGCAAAAATTTGTCTTCTTGGTTACTGGGTAGGTTAAAAGTATGTTGCATGTGATTAGGCAGAGTCAAAGTTGTATTGTGCTGTCTTTCATCGTCTTTCGTTGCAATGATGAAAGATAAAGCTGATTGCCATGTGCCTTGTTTGGATTTATTCGGCTTGCTTTGGCCGTCTTTTGCTTGTTTTACTGTATTTGTGGGGCTCAATGGAATCTGGCCTTCAAAATTTTGGGACCCATTACTCCCCAAACAAGAGGCAACCCTAAATTATTCTTTGTGTATTGGGAGAATACAAGGTTAAAGTGGGTAGTTACGTTAAAGTTTTCAAAAATTATTTTGAGTTGGAATTTCACTTCATGCTTCTCTACTCAGGGTTAGATTAGACAAGTATTCAAGAACGCTAGTTTGAATTCATTATGTCATACAAATTCTATTTCTAGGCCTAGCAAAATAGAAATTAAAAACACAAAGTGTGAGGCAAATGAAAATCAATTTGGTTAGTTTATTAATTTATTTTTTTAAAAAGTAATTTGTTGGTTGGTGGCATGCAGATATTGGCACCTCTTCCAATAGGGTTTGCAGTGTTTTTAGTTCATTTGGCAACCATCCCCATCACTGGCACAGGCATCAACCCAGCTAGAAGCTTGGGAGCTGCTATCATCTACAATAGGGAGCACGCATGGAATGATCATGTAAGCTTATTATTTTAGATTACTTTATCAATTAATTTTATTAATCTAATATTATAATTTTATTAATTAATTTTATCTTTATTTTTGGACAGTGGATTTTCTGGGTTGGACCCTTCATTGGGGCTGCACTTGCGGCTGTGTACCACCAGGTAGTCATCAGAGCCATCCCCTTCAAGTCTAGGGCTTGAATTCCATCTCAACGAACTTATTTATCAATATTCAATCCTCTATTTGTACTCTTTTTAGTTTGTTAATTTAATTTTGTGTCTTGTGGAATTGGAGCTAAAATTTATGTACATTAATGTTCTGAGTTTGTTGTGGTGGAAGTTCTTTCTAATGCTCCATTCAAATTTAAGTCTCCTTGCATTATTACGGACCATTAATTTGCAAATTGACATAATTCTCATTGATGTTCAAGGCTAAGAAATAATCCAAGCTAATTTAAAGAAGAGATGATATGGGAGCCAGATATAAAAAATTACAGCAAGTTAAAATCTTTAGTCACTGCCTTGAATTCTGAGCACAATGTAGTTGGTACTTTAAGTTATCAGAATTGTTTAAGATACTTTAAATGATTTCAATATAGTATTGAGTCCTAGCAATGTTGATATAATTTAGAACAAAATTTTGACGACTTATAGAGAGATGTAAGAATTCTTGTGGAATTACCCTATCAATTGTTCGTGAGTGATATCGAAATTTAGGTATTAACCCAATGTTTATAATTTTAGCCAAATATACTTTAGAGCTTGAAAAGAGAGAGACCTGATTAGTGACGATACTTGACTAATTTTACTTGTATTAAGTAAATAAGTAAATAAATAAATAAACAAGGGGAATTTATGCCTTTGCGGGTGGGGGACAAGGAATTCTAGTAATAAGTAAATAAATAAACAATGTGACTTGTAGAAATGGACAAATGGAGGGGAGAGAAATTACAGACCGATTAGTATATATGATAGTAAGAGAAATGATCAACAAATTAGGGTGGTGTAGTGGAAGTGTGTTGGGGCCACAACCCATAAGTCCCAGGATTAAATTCTAACTCTGATATAAAAGAGTATTGTCCTAACTTGCCTTTTTTAGGGGTATGTTTCCTATTAATGTGCTTGAATCACTGCCACCTTATCCATCACCCATGTCCACCCACCTCAGGTGATCATCATGTTTCAACTTTGCTTGATGAGATCAAACAACCCCGTAGAAAAAAGTAGCTCTCACAAGGAGGACATGAGATACCTTCATGTAATATCATCCATAAAACTGCTCATGACCAAAAAAAAAAAGTGGGCAATATTTTCATTAAATTGTTGAGACTTTACATGTAGTATCCGAGGCAGCACAATATACAAAATTTGTTCCACAGACCTAGAGATCATGCAAAAGAACATATCAAGATGTGAATAATTATGAACCAACTGTAACATCATTTTATGTTTGAGATAAAGTCACATTTACACGCAGCAGAGTTTGCTGAATCCCTTTGAGGAGAGCATCTCTGGCCATCAAGCATTTACTAGCACCGTAGATTCACAGTTCACACTTGGCATATGAGAAATAGTTTGGTTCAAACATATTGGTGGGTGATGGATTGGATAGATCATCGCCTATATCTACATATCCAAAACACGGGCGATGTGCGACAAAATGGCTGCATCAGAAAGGTTTCTGAGCTGGCCAAACCATGTTTTCGCTATGATATAGAGCACAATTTCTGCGTTCAAGCAATTTTTCAATATCACGACTAAAACCGCAGTCGCGACTGAAACCGGATTTTGCCTATGCCCAACTCGATCAGTGTCACCAAAACGTGAGAACTAGCCCTCATTCGTTTAACAAATAACAACCATATCGCATGTTCATCCTTGTTTTTGATTTGGATGACTCGAATACTCATTTAGTTGGGCTCAAATTTCAAAGATGATTCACATACATAGGCAATAGTTTATAAAGTCATGAATTGTATCAAATGGCAAAATACCGGTCTCTATATTCATATAATTAAACATGGGGGCCACAAATATTCAAATTGGATGATTTTACTGATGCTGTAATAGCAGAAGTAAAAAGCCTTCACACTGGTTTGTGCTTTTTAACACTCGAGTTCATTGCCTCTACATACATTGTCCATATGTAAAATGCAAGATTAAGGGAGTTCTAAGTCTTACATTATATTTACCTCTATTTTTGAGATGCGTCCTGTTTTCGAATAACTCATCCCTAGAAAACTCCTTAGTAAAATGAGCTTGGATTGAGAGGATTCCTCATGGAAGTTTAATAGAAAGCATGTGAGCAATGGAAAAAACACACTTAAAAAACTAGTGTACCAAGCCATAAAAATTGTAAATGATCTCTGAATGGCAAGAATGCATGGAAGTCCGGTTACATAAGCCTGTTGAATGCACTCCTCCAACACTGGAAGCATGACAAGATAGGAGGTAAAACCCATTTCATAGCCAACGAGGTCCCAATTGACACTTCGCGAAGGCTGTTGAAAATGCAAGTACATTCATATATACGATGAGTACTATAAATCCAAGATTGCTCAGCACTTTTGTCATTGATTTACACCCTACGATAACAGGGAATAGAGGGAATACCATAACTCTCATGTACAACAGGGAGCACACGTGGAATCACCACATAAGCTTTTTATTTTAGATGAATTCATCAATTAATTTTATTAATCTGATATAATAATTTTATTAATTAATTATGTGTTTATTTTTAGGCAGTGGAGTTTTTGGGTTTCTTCATTGGAGCTGCACTTGCTATTGTGTACCACTAGATAGTCATTAGAGCCATCCCTTTCAAACCTAGGGCTTGAATTCTGTGTTAGCAACCCTATTTATGAATATTGAGTCCTCTATTTGTACTGTTTTAAGTCTTTCTTTTTCTTCTTAATTTAACTTTGTGCCCTGTGAAGTTGGAGCTAAAACTTATGTACATTAATGTGCTAAGTTTGGTGTAGTGGTAATTCTTTTCTAATGTTTCCTTCAAATTTATGTCTCCTTGCATCATTAGTGACCATTGATTTGCAAATTGTCATAATTTTCATTGATGTTGAAGGCTATGAAATTGTCCAGCTAATTTAAGGAAGAGAAGATATGGGTGCTAGATATGCATCAAATCAAAATGTTTAGTCACCTCCTTCAATTTTGAGCATAATGTAGTTGGCACTTTAAGTTATTGGAATTCTTTTAGATACTTCAAACGACTTCAATATAGTGCTGAGTACTAACAATATTGATGTAATTTAGAAAAATATTGTGACGACTTATAGAGAGATGTAAGACTTATTATAGAAATACCCTATCAGGTCTTCGTAAATGATATTGAAATTTAGGGATTAAGGCATGGTTTTATGATTTTAGCCACATGCAATTTATAGCTTGAAAGGGGGGGGGGGAGAACTCTCAAAAACGATACCTGACTAATTTTACTTGTATTGATATACATATTTTTCATGCTACTAGTGATAAATAAGTTAATAAATAAATAAGGGAAATATATTTCTTTGACGTTGGGGGACAGGGAATCAGAAGGGTATGTGACCGGTAGAAGTGGCAAATGATGAAAGGGAGAGGAATTACAAACCGATTAGTATATGATGGTAAGGGAAATGATCAACAAATTAGAGTGGCGCAGCAAAAGCATGGTTAAAAAATTTGTTTAAGCCACACGTGCACAGCCATGATTGTAGCACTTTACGGTTCATCCACAGAGATGGGTTGGATTTAATCACTAGTATTAAACTACTAAACTAATCTAAAATAATCTAACCAAAACTAATTTTCAATGATTGCAAGTAGCGTTCTAAAAACCCTAATCTAAATGATGAAATTAAAATAAAAACTATAAAAGAGAAGAAAGAAATTACCTTGACTACTTAGCCTTACTAGGTGTAGAAAATTCAAGTCTTAAACGAGGGATCACCTTGAGACTTCAAGATCCACTGTCGACTAAAACTTTGAATGGAAAAGAATTTTTGGGAAGGCTAAAATTGAAATTAATAAACCTGAATTAAAACTAAAAGTAAAAAACTTGTAATTGAAACTAGAACTAGAAGAATTAAACTAAAACTAGAATTAGAAAAATTGAAACTAGAACAAGAATTTAAAATTAAATTCAACTTGAAAGAATTCCTACAATTGTAAAATTTTTCAAATTCTAAAACTAATGCTATAAGAGAGAGGAAAAGAAATTGATGATTTACAAGCATCCCTACGAACTCTTATTTATACTAGTGCTAACCCGCTCCCACTTTCCTAATTCTATAGATTTCTAATGCCCAAGCTGATATTCTCACTGTCCCAATTGTAATTAATCTCCTATTCCAATTTGAAATAGACTTCAAAAATTCCTTGCCAAATTCTAAACTACCTCCGAAACTTCGTTGATATGCTGATGTTGGTGCTGGTGTTGGACCTGATTTCTGCTAGGCTGGAGATTGGACCATGCATGCCACATCACTTTGCCCACTGGTTCACGAGGGGCAAGTCAGCAGGCCCAACGTGTTGGGTCAAGCACATGAATCTTTTCTCTTCTACCAATTGGATCGGGTAGTACGAACACTCCCACTCATCTTGGCTCGGTTTGTATTCTCTTGATTTCTATCCTTTATAACGTGTCTTTTACGAGTGAAACCTGGCTCTGATATAAAAGACTAGCTTCCTACCATGCCTTTTTTTTAAGGTGTGTTTCCTATTACTGCGCTTGAATTACCACCGCATTATCTATCACCCCACTTCACCCACCTCATGTGATCATGATGTTTCAAGTCTGGTTGATGAGATAAAACAACCCCACATAAACAAGTAGCTCCCACAAGCAGAACATGGGATATCTTCTTCATGCAATTTCATTAATCAAACTATTCATGAAATAAAAGTGGGCAATATTTTCAATAAATTGTTAGAACATTATAGGTATTATCGGAGGCAGTACAATGTAGGAAAATTTTCCATAGAGCTAGCCATCATACAAAAGAACTTATCAAGATGGGAATAATCATGGACCAAGAGTAACAACATTTTATGTCTAAGATAAAGTCACATTTACAACCACTAGAGTTAGTTTAGGAAGTACTTGGACTAGAGAGTTTCTAGCCATCAAGCATCTACTAGCACCTTAGATTCATAACTCACACTTAGCTTATTAGAAATAGTTTGCTTCCAACAGGTTGGTGCGTGATGGATTGGATAGATCATCACATGCATCCATGGATTCAAAATATGGCTGATCCGCGACAAAATGGCCACATCGGAAACGTTTCAAAGTTGGCTGAATCGCGTTTTCACCATGATATCGAATGCAAATTTTGCCTTGGAGCAATTTTTTCACATCGCGGACGAAACCATAATCATGACTGAAACTGCATTTTGAATCCTTGCCTATATCCAATCCGATCAGTGTTAGCAAAACTTGAGAATCGACCCTCATTTGTTTAACAAATAAAAACCACATCAGGTATTCATCCTTGTTTTTAAATTGGGTTAATCGTATATTCATTCAGTTGTGCTCAAATTCCAAAGCTGATTCACATGGATAAACAAGAGTTTACAAATTTAAGAATAGTATTACGGCCAGGCAAAGGGCGAACGACCAGTCTGCATATCCATTGAACTAAACACATGGGCCACAAATATTCAAATTAGATGATTTTACTACTGTTGTAATGGCAGAAGAAAAATGCCTTCACACCGGTTTGTGCTTTTTAACTCTTGACTTCAATGCCTCTGCATATATTGTGCATATGTAAAATGCAAGAGCAGACAAGTTCTCAGACTTACATTACATTTACCTCTATTCATAGGATGCATCTTCTTTCCATCGAAACCCCAGTAAAATGTGCTTCGCTCGATAAAATTCCTCATGGAAACGTCCTAGAAAGTGTGGGACCAAGGGAAAATACACACTTATAGACTAGTGTACCGAGCCACAAAAATTTTATTGATCTCTGAATGGCAAGTATGCATGGAAGTACAGTTACTCTTAAGTTGCCGATTGCATTGCTCCAATCCTAGAAGCATGACAAGGTAAGAGGCAAACCCATTTCATGGTCAACGAGGTCCTAATTGGCATTTCACTAAGGCTATTGAAAATAGCAGTACATTCGCATATACGATAAGTACTATAAATCCATGACTGCTCAACACTTTTATCATTGATTTGCACCTTATGATAGCAGTGAATGGAGGGAATACCATAACTCTCAATAGTTGGAGCGTTGTGATTAGGCCACTTTGGGAAAGCCTATGACCCCTACAATGAGAGAGTTGTCACACAGCAAGAGCATGACATATGATGCAGTATGAATGGGATGACTCAAAGATTATGTGCTTCTACACCCCAAAACTGAAAACAAAAAAGAAATAAACAAAATGGCAAACATGCAATCTTGTCACTCTGAATCCTTTATTTACCAGCATAATTGAAACCCATAAATGGTTTGTGACCATTGTTAATGAATACATATACTATCGGTACCAACAAATATTACATGAACACAATGACTTGTATATGACAGACAATGGAGAGGAGATCTTACATGATATGCTCACAACTGCATCAAACCAGTGGGAAGTATTTGTTCTTCTAAATTACACAATTTTCTTTCCCTTGTATTTTCTCAAAAAGAAATACAATAACATAGAACACAACATGAAACTATAACAATCAGTTATAACCTTTAATAGCCATCATAAGAACTGCTACAAACTATCAAGTTCGAGTGCAGAGATTAACTAACTGATGAAAAAAATTCTGAATCCCTTGGCTCTGGGTGAACTATGCCAAAATTTGACATACTTCCAAAACGACTCATAACGTACTAATATCTATTAGTTAAGGTCAGACTCAACAAATCAGAGTGGCACAGTGGAAGTTTCGGGGGCCTATAAGCCGAAGGTCCCAGGATCAAAAGCTTGCTTTGATAGAAAAGAGTTGCTTCTTGCCCACCCTCTTTTGGTTTTTTTGGTTGTATGTTTCCTATTAATGTTCTTTAATTTTGATGGATTGAATACCAGAGGACTACAGAAATGGAACGCCGGCTAGAAAATAAGGGAAACTACAAAAATTGAGCGATATATTCATTATATTGCTGAGAGTTTATAACTTTGCATGTATAAAATGTGCTCTATTAGGCTAGCCCTTCAACAACAAAACATGTCAAATGTGCCCGCTATGATGTATGCTTTAGAGTTAAGAACCAACAGAGCTAGCTGAGGAATTGGCTAGAGGAGACATTCTTTCCATCTCCATAGCTCAAGTATATGATATTAACACCATATATAAAATTTGGCTCTGCTCATAACTTTTAGGGACTCCAACATCGGTGCATGATGGACTTGGTAGATCATCACCTTTATTTAAGTCAATTCAGTCACCAGTCTGACTTGTAATCTTCTTAACAAGCGTATTCCTTTTCTAGATTTGCATATGCAGTATTTAATCCGGTTCACCAAGTATTCGGATTGACAAAAGTAACCAATAATTGCTGAAAGTGACCTCCTAGACGCTTCCCAGAAAGTGCACGACCAAGAGGGTGACAAACAAAGTGTGAGGTAAATGAAATCAATTCGTGCAGTTCACTAATATTTTTTTCAAAGAAATTTGCTGGTGGCATGCAGATATTGGCACCTCGTCCAGTAGGTTTTGCATTGTTCTTGGTTCGCCTGGGGGCCATTCCTATCACTGGCAGAGGCATTATAAGAGCTTGGGAGATGCTCTCGTCTACAATAGGGAGCACGCATGGAATGACCACGTAAGCTCATTATTTTATATTAATTCATCAATTAATTTTATTAATCTGGTATTATAATTTTATTAATTAACTAAATGTTTATTTTTAGGCCGTGGAGATTCAGGGTTGGACCCTTTATTGGAGTTGCACTTGCTACTGTGTACCACTAGATAATCATCAAAGACATCCCATTGAAGTCTAGGGCTTGATTTTTTTACATTAACAACCTTATTTATGAATATTAAGTTCTCTTTTTTTATGCTTTTAAGTCTTTCTTTGTCTTCGTAATGTATCCTGTGGAGCTGGAGTTAAAATTTATGTACATTAATGCGCTAAGTTTATTGTAGTGGAAATTCTTTTCTAATGCTTCCTTTAAATTTATGTCTCCTTGCATCATTAGAGACCATTGATTTGCAACTCGCCATAATTCTCATTGATGTTGAAGGCTAAGAAATAATCCAGCTAATTTAATGAAGAGATGATACGGGAGATAGATATAAAAAATGACAGCAAGTTAAAATCTTTAGTCATTGCCTTCAATTCTTATAGAAGTAACCTATCAATTCTTCAAGAGTGACATCAAAATTTAGGGATGAGGGCAATATTTTGTAATCTTAGCCAAATACAATTTAGAGCTTGAAGAGAAAGGGGGGGGGGGGGGAACTCTTATAAGTTAACAATGCTTTACTAATTTTACTTGTATTGATATGCATATTTTTCATGCCACTAGTGATAGATAAGCAAATTAATAAATAAGGGAATATATTTCTTTGAGGGTGGGGTGTAGGGAATCCAAAGAGAATGTGACCCCTAGAAATGAGCAAATGATGGAGATGAGAAGAATTACAAAACAATTAGTGTACAATAGTAAGGGAAATGATCAACAAATTTGAGTGGCACAAGGGAAGCGAGGTGTGCCTATAACCTATAGGTCCTAGTATCAAAACTTGACTCTAATATAAAAGTTGAGCTTCTAGCCTTGCCCTTCATTTTTTTGGTGTGCTTCCTATTATTGTACCTGAATCACTGCTTTGTCCATCACCCACTCCACGCACATCAGGTGATGGTCATGTTTTAGGTCTAGTTGACGAGATAAAACAACCCCACATAAACAAGTAGCTCCCACAAGTAGGATATGAGATATCTTCTTTATGCAATTTCATTCATAAAGCTACTCATGGCAAAAAAACTCGGCAATATTTTCATTAAATTGTTATAACTTTATAGGTAGTATATAGAAATTGATCCACAGAGCTTGTCATTACGCAAAAGAACATGTCAAGATGTGAGTAATTGTAGGTGATGATCATGTTTCAAGTATGGTTGATGAGATAAAACAACCCCACATAAACAAGTAGCTCCCACAAGTAAGACATGAGATATCTTCTTTATGCAATTTCATTCATAAAACTACTCATGGCAAAAAAGCGGGCAATATTTTCATTAAATTGTTAGAACTTTACAGGTAGTGTATGAGGCAGTACAATATGGAAAATTTGTTCCACAGAGCTAGTCATTATGCAATAGAAAATATCAAGATGTGAGCAATTGTGGACAATAGTAGCAACATTTTATGTCTAAGATAATCTCACTTTTACATCCAATAGAGTTAGTTGAGGAAGTACTTGGACTAGAGCCTTTCTGGCCACAAAGCATTTACTAGCACCATACATCAAAGCTCACGCGTAGCATATCAGAAATAGTTTGGTTCCAACAGGTTGGTGGGTGATGGACTGGATAGATCATTGCCTATGTTAATGGATTCAAAATGTGGCTTATCTGCAATAAAATTGCCGCATTGGACAGGTTTTTGAGGTGGCCGAATCATGTTTTACCCATTATATCGATTGTAATTTTTGCTTTAGCACGATTTTTCCACATTGGGGCTGCAACCACAATCATGATTGAAATTGCATTTTGAATCCTTTCTTGCATCCAGCCCAATCAGTGTCAGCAAAACGTGAGAACCTATGCCCGTTTGTTTAATAAATAACAACCATATTAGGTATTCATCCTTGTTTTTGAATTGGTGAATCGTATATTTATTTAGTTAGGCTCAAATTTCAAAGCCGATTCACATGCTTAGACAATAGTTTACAAATTTAAGAATCGTATTGCGACCAGCCAAAAGGGTGAAATACCAGTGTCCATATCCATAAAACTAAACATAGGGGCCACAAATATTCAAATTAGATGATTTTACTACTGTTCTAATGGCAGAAGTAAAAATCCATCACATTGGTTTGTGCTTTGTAACTCTCGACTTCAATGCCTCTTCATACATTGTGCATATGTAAAATGCAAGAGCAGGTGAGTCCTAGGCTTACACTATATTTACCTTTATTTTAATGATGTGTCTTCTCTTCAAGAACTTATCCCTGGAAACCTTAGTAAAATGATCTTCTCTCGAGAGAATTCGTCATGGAAGCTTCCTAAAAAGCATGTGACCAGGGAAAAAAACACACTTAACAGGCTAGTATACCGAGCCACAAAAATTGATAAGATAGGAGGCAAACTCATTCATAATCAACGAGGTCCCAATTAGCACTTCACTAAGGTTGTTGAAAGTGCTAGTACATGCGCATATGTGATAAGTACTATAAATCCATGACTGGCTAACACTTTTGTCATTGATTTTCACCCTACGATACCAGTGAATAGAGGGAACACCATAACTGTCAATAGTCGGATCTCTGTGACTAGGTGACTTTGGCAAAGCCTATGACCACTCCAATGAGAAAGTTGTCATAAAGCAAGAACATGACATATGATGCAGCAAGAATGGGATGACTCAAAGACTATATGCTTCCATACCCTAGAACTGAGAACAAAAAACAAAGAAACAAAATAGCATACTCGTGATCTTGTTACCTTGATGTCAAGCCAAAAATCATGTATCGTTTTATTAATTATTTTGACTATGTTTTACACATTATTGCATCTAATTTACTTTATTTTATATATTTTCCAGGTGAGGTATTAGTAAAATAAAAATGAGAGGACAAGACGTCGAAGCTCCGATTTTATACGATTTGCCGAAAAGACGGTCCAATATGTAATTTATGGAAAATACTATTTCCATAATTATTTAATTGGGCTAGGGTTTTAAGAGTTGGAAGAAAACAAGAAGTCTAAGGAAGAGGGGAAGGAAACCCTAAGTACTAACTCTAATCTCACCTCACCAGGCAACATAAAAAACCCACGCTGCCAAGCCCTTCTCATTATTCATGATTCATCACCATCATATTGATATATAATCAGCCACACCTATCTTCTTCTCCATCACGGCCCATCTTCAATTGCTCTTACCTCCACGCTCACCACCATCATCACGCCTCCCCCGTTCATCTCCCCATCATCATCTATCCTCATCTCCTCCACAACAAAAGCCAAGACTACCCTCCATACTTCTCCACGGCAGCTCAACCTCCACGCCTCACAAAACCTACGCAACCTTCTTCTTTCCCATCATCATCGTCACGGTTCATCAACAATCCATAGCCTAAACACCATCTCACCGCTACACCTTCAGGTTGCCATATTATTAGGTTTTTCTATTTTATTTGCTATTTTTATTTGTTTAATTAGGTTAAACTCTTTATATTATTAAACATGAAAACTTTGCTAAATTATTATGTAATTTTACTTTTAATATGAGTGAGTATTTTTTTTTTGCTTAGTATAATCTTCTTGAACCCATACTAAATTAATTACTTTGAAACAAGTTTTATGCTTCAATGCCTAGTTGATTTATATTCATGATTCTTTAGCGATTAGCGTTTATCGTTTATGAAATTTGTGTTGAATCGATTAGAATGCATGCTAGTTGATTAAATACAATTTCGATTGATAGTTTAGAAGATTATAATACATAAACGTTATAGTCTTTTAGGCTTAGGTATCACCTTAATTAATCATGGATGGCTCAAACCCATCTCTTTTAATTAGGTAATCGCTTTAGATCTTTATTAAATCGATTTACTGGTAAATTGATTACAAAGTGTTAAATGATGTTTTTCTAATTCTTAGTGCTCTAGTTTGATTAAATTCTTACGCTGGTGTGAGGGTTATCAAAACTAGTAGGGTTTATATTAGAGCTGGACCTAATTAAACTAGAATCTAAGGAAAAATGGGAAAGAACCGCTGGTGGATGTCTTCTACAGTTTAACTCATGAATGAAATTAACTTGTGTGTTAATGATAAATATTAATTTGCATGGTAGATTGAGATTATACTAAGTATCATTCATAAATTTGACAACTTTTGATCATTATTTGTTGCTTAGAGTTAATTTGATTAGTTTGTTAATTTTTGTTCTATTTTTTATTAGCTTCAATATAATTTCAATCGACCCCCCCCAAAGTATAGTCTTTTAGGAGTGTTTAGGTAATTTTAGTTAGTTTAGATTTTGATTTTAGAGTGGTTATAATTTTAGATTGATTTATATTCAGTTTTCATGTTTAATTACCGGCTTGTTAGAAATTAGACTAAAAATAGTTATTTTTGTTCTTTTCCGATTTTTATTAGTTCCTAGGGTTTATCTAGTGTCCTAGTCTACCCATATTTAATTTCGTAATTTTTGGAAGTTATTTGATAATGTTTCAGAATTATTTTGAGAAATTGATATGTGCAGGTTTTTAGGTTATTAATTCTAAAAATTTTGATTTTAATTGTTAAATCACGATTATTAGATATTGTTAAGTCCAGAAAATTGTGTCCTAGAATTAGGGTGATTTTCTTGATTATTTTCGTATTTATATTTACGTAGATTATTTTATTTCTAATTTCAGATTTAATATTCTGCATTGATATTTTGTGGTAATTTTCTGATTTGATTTTTCTGGAATTATTTGGATGCCATTGAGGAGTTATAAGCTTATATACCTAAAGAATGATATTTTAGGTTACTGTTTGACATTTTTAATATTTATTTTCTGATTATTATTTGCGGTTTTGATTTTTAATTAGAATTTCAGATACTATTCTAATTTTATTTTTCTAGATTATTTAGGAAAGCTTTTTACCATTTTATTTCAAGAATATAATCCAAAATATTTAGGAGCATCATTGGGTGTTTTTCCATATTTTTATTTGTTAGATTTTAATTATTTTCAAATTATTTAAATTAGACTTAATAAATTGGATTAGTAAAATCATTTAGGATTAAGCTAGCCTTTTACACCAATCTTTCCTCGTGGATCGATCCCTACTTTCCTATGTTATAAAAAGTGTTTAATAACCGAAGTAGTGGTTAAATTTGTAGCTCTCGACAGGCTCTACAAATTTTGGCACCGTTACCGGAAAAAGAAAATTAAATTGCTAGTTTACTTCTATTTAAATTTGCTACTTTTATTTGTTTTATTATAAGTCTAGTTTTTTTTTGATTTTGTTCTTTTTAGATTTCAAGGAGTGTATGAAATTAAGGAGTGGTAAGGAAATTGGAGAAAACAAGGAACAAGCATTGAAAGTTGAAAACAAAGAGAGTCAGCCTGATCCAGTAAGTTTTAGGGCTAAAGAGGTAAGCATGTCTACTCTTCGAGAACTTGCTGCTCCTAACTTAAAAACCCAACCAATGTCCATTACTTATACTGTTTTGGATAAGCCTTTGAAATTAAACTCAAGATTTATTAATTTATTACCTAAGTTTCATAGATTAGGTGGAGAGGACCCCTATAGATACATTAGTGAATTCCTTATTACCTGCTCTGCTATGGTGCCTGAAGGAATTCTTGAGGATCAAATTAGACTAATGGCTTTTCCCTTTTCTCTACTTGGTAATGCTAAGGACTGGTTATATTATATGCCTGTTGGATCTTTTTCCACATGGACTGCATTGCATAAATCATTTCTAGAAAAGTTTTTTCCTGCATCCCGTATTGGATCTATTAGGAAAGAAATATGTGGAATCAAACAAATGAATGGGGAAACCTTTTCTGAGTATTGGGAAAGATTTAATAAGTTATGTGCTAGCTGTCTCTAACATCAAATAACTAAACAACTATTGATTCAATATTTTTATGAGGGTTTACTTCCTATGGATCGTAATATAGTTGATGCTGCTAGTGGGGGGGCTCTGGTTAATAAAACTCCAGCTGATGCTAGAAATCTATTTAATGTAATGGCTCAAAACACTCAGCAGTTTGGTACTAGGGACTCACAAGTTAAAAGGGTAAATGAGATAGGTTCTAGTTCATCTCTAGAGAATCAGTTATCTCACATTACTGCTATGTTAAATAAGATTATTACTGGGGGTATTCAAAAAGCAGTAATATGTGGTATTTTTTTTCTAGAGGGGCATTCTACTAATGCATGTCCTACTCTACAAGAAGGTAATGTTAATGCTCTTTACTCTAACCAAGATGAAAGGAGGTATGATCCCTATTCGAATACTTATAATGAAGAATGGAGAGACCACTCTAACTTTAGGTATGACCCTGAGCCTAATCCACCTGGTTCTGACTAACCCTCTCATCAACTTTCTAACTAGGATAGGATCAACTTTCTACTGGAACAAATCCTCAAGAAGATGGATGATATGTTCCAGATTTTGGAGACAACTCTTAAGCAGGTTTAAGAGAAATAGACTGCAACTGATATCATAGTTAGCAACCTGCAGGCTCAAATGCAAAATAGGTTACCATCTCAATCTTACCCTAACCCTAAAGAGAATGTTAGTGCTATAACAATTAGGAGTGGGGAAGAATTAAAAGAACCTAGGAAGAGTAGAGAATTAGAACCTAAGTTAGAGATTAAAGGGGCTATACCAAAGTTAGACACTAATTCTAATCAAACTACTAAGGAAATAGGAGAGAAGAAAAGAGAACCTTATAAACCAATTCCACCCTTTCCTAGTAGATTTAGAAACGCTACTTCTAAGATGAATGAGGCTAACCAAGAGATCTTAGAGACATTAAGGAAGGTAGAAATTAATATACCTCTCCTGGATGCCATTAAACAGGTGCCTCATTATGCTAAGTTCTTAAAAGAATTATGCACTACCAAGAGGAAGCTCATTGGTAATGAGAAGATAAGTGTAGGGGAAAATGTGTTTGCTATTTTTCAAAGAAAACTTTCCCCTAAGTGTAAAGACCCTGGTGTGTTTTCTGTTCATTGCAAAATAGGAAACCTTTGCTTTGATAAAGCTATGCTTGATTTAGGTGCCTCTATTAATGTTATGCCTAGATCCGTTTATGACAAACTGAACCTAGGCAAATTAAAGAAAATTGGTATAGTGATTTAATTAGCTGATAGAAGCAGTATTCACCCAGACGGAGTGTTAGAGGATATCTTAGTCCAAGTAAATGAACTTGTATTTCCCACTAATTTTTATGTGATGAACATGGGTGATGCATGTCATGATATTTCCATCTTACTTGGCAGACCATTTTTGAAAACAGCTAGAACTAAAATTGATGTGCATTTTTGAAAACAGCTAGAACTAAAATTGATGTGCAACCGAAGGAACATTAACTATGTTATTTGATGGTGAAATGATTAAATTTAATATTTTTGATGCCATGAGATTCCCTGCTGATGTGAATTACGTACATGCACTTGATGTTATTGATGAGTTGCCCCAAAATATTTATGACTTGTCTAACGAAGATGAATTTTTGACTATGCTTACTAAGAGTCTTGATCATGCTGAGTTTCAAAAAGTGCCTTACAAGATTAATGCTGAATTATTGGAAGAGACCCAACTAGAGGATCCAGGAGTTTCATGAAGTCGAACCAATGACTATAAACAAAGGCGCTAGTTGGGAGGCAACCCAACGTTTTTAAGGAAGTATCCATTTAATTTTGCTTTTATTTTCATTATTTTCATCTTTTTGCATGTATTAGGGACAATGCATGAATTAAGTGTGGGGGGTGTATTCTGCATTTAATTCATGCAGTTTTTATTCTTGAAAAAAAAATAGAAAATAAAAAAAATTACTTTTCTTATAAATAATGCATGATATGAGTTTATGCTAGGTTTGCTTGTTTAGAAAAATTTTTTTTTTTTAAATTTTATTAGCTATTTTGTAGTTTATTCTTCTATAAGTGAAAACTTCTAAGCATGATAGTTATCCTTTAGAGAAGTTTGAGTTGATCCTCATACATCTTCTTAATGAGTAACTCTCTTGATTATGCATCTTATCTAATCATGTAATATATCCGATTCAGAGGCAGTAAAATGACCTGACCCATTTCCTAGACTATTGAATTAGTTGAACAATTCATTAAAATTGTGATTTTACTTGTCTAAAGAAAGAAAGAAAAAAAAAAGGAGAGTCAAAGTTGGGAATGACAAGTACCCCTTTGAGGCATGCGCTACTGGGTGCTATCCTTTGAGGCAATACTGCTACTGGAAAGCTTGCTTCCCATACTAGTGAATCAATAAAATAAATAAAAGTAATGATGAAAATTAAAAATTTGCTCCCGTACCTCTATTCGGGTAAGTGTGAGACAGGGAGTGCTTAATTTTTAAGACCCTATATGGGCCTCGAATATGTGCGAAAGTGGAGTTTAAAAAATCCAAGTGTAGCATACTTGTCCTACACAGTTGTTTGTATTGATCATACTTACCTATTCTGTCTACTAAATGTTGAGAACAAGTTTTAAGAATAGGTTCCAAACTTCAGTGACACAAAGATCAGCACACAACAAATCTCGACAACAGCTAACTAAGTCTTAAAGACTAAGTTCCTACATTCAGTGATACAAGATCACCCGAGTAATCAAGGTGACCAAGGTGTTTGGAGTTGCACATCCATTCTTGACAAGATGACTGATTCTTACAACAAGAAGTCTTGATTTGGCTTAGTTTTTATCTTTTAGACTCTTGTTAATATATGCCAATCTTGAAAGTCTCAATTTAACACTTCTTAAAATGGTTTTCGACATTTGCTTCAGAACACCATTTCCAAACAACCCTGCAAAAAGGGTGCCTAGGGTGTTCCTGAAAACTGCAGCGGCCACATCCGTTTTACCTGAAAATTTCTTTTGGTTGGCTGGTTGCTCTAAGAATCTTTTTATGAAATCCTAGGCTGATTAGATTATTATTTATTATATATGTAGCAGATTGCAAAACTATTTTTGCTAGAGATTTTTTTTTCAAAATCCGAAAAATCTTTATTCCTTATTTTTAGGCCATGATTGATTCAAATTTTGAAACCAAGATTTTTATCTTTTTTTTGGGCTAAATTACATGGCTATATTAAGTGGCTAAATCAGTTTTTATCCCGTGAGTATCAAATCCCTATATTCTAGGAGAATCTTATCTTCTTTGTTCCTAGCCGTTGGAAATCTGAAGAAATCTCCTAAGCTGCTAAAATCAGAAGATTTTTCTATCCTTTTTGAAGGAGTTAGCCGTTGGGTTGCTTGCTTAAATAAGAAAATCTTTTCACTCCTTTCGGCAGAGATACACAAGGGAAAAATCGGTTTTTCACAAAGCATTGAGAGCTTTCTAAAGCTTCATTTCAAAAGAAAAAACCGTGACAAGATTGTAAAAAAATTGAGCTTTCAAACTATTGACATACTAGGACTTCATTGTACCTTACATCTGCTTAAGTCAGAAGCACCCCAGTAAGGTGTTCTGCACTCCTGTTCTCAAATCAGAAAGTGAGTGAGTGTGTCCATAGTCGAGTGGACTTTGGACGTGTCCAATATAGTGTGATTGGACGTGGTGTAACCTGTCTTTGGGAAGAAGGTTACGTGGGTTACAAGTTGTAACAAGGAGTGTTACTTTTGTAACGTGTTCAGCCCGTTAATGAAGTGGTTAAATCCTACACGAGGTAGGTCGTGGTTTTTCACACCTTAGTTGGGCTAGAGGTGTCTTCCACGTAAAAATTGTGTGTGCCTTATTTCCGCATTTATTACTTTGAATTTCGCTACTGAACCAATTGGGAACAACCGCTACAAACAAGGCTTAAGGTTGTTTTTGATTTACGAACAATCTCTACAATCAAGTGCTACGGCTGTTTGTCAGTTATTTGGCGAAAATCGGCCACCACAATTCACCCCCCCTCTTGTGGTTGTGTACTCTTGGAATTCAACAAGTGGTATCAGAGCAGGTTCTCTTTCAAAAGGCTAACACCTTGAGAGATCCGTGAAGATAATTGCACCACAAGGGATACTTGAGGGTCAATCCATTACTCGACCTCCTTACTTAAATGGCCAACACTATCGTTAGTGGAAAAACAGGATGGAGAACTACATACAAGCAGAGGATTACGAGTTATGGATGCTCATCAAGAACGGACCCCTTGTTCCCACGAAAGTTCTTGAAGATGGAAAAAAGGTTCCCAAAGATCCTACTGAATATGATGCTGAGGATTACAAGAAAATGGAAAAGAATGCCAAGGCCAAGAAACTTCTTTATTTTGGCCTAGGACCCGATGAATATACTCGCATCTCAGAATGTGAGTCAGCTCAAGAAATATGGAATGCTTTACAAGTAGCTCATGAAGGAACAAATCAAGTCAAACAATCACGCATTGAGTTACTCATGAGACAATACGAGTTGTTTGATATGGGTGATCGTGAGAATGTGATGGATATGTTTACCCGTTTCACTCACATAACAAACGAGTTAAAATCCCTGGGAAAATCCTTCACCACTGAAGAGTTGGTAAGGAAAATTCTAAGGATTTTGCCTCGATCATGGGAAGCCAAGGTAACAGCCATCCAAGAAGCCAAGGACATGAACAAGATCACCCTAGACGAGTTGATTGGTAATCTCCAAACATACGAACTGAGAAAAAATTCTCAACAGAAAGAGGAGATGAAGAAAGATCGAGGACTTGGCTTAAAAGCACAAGAAGATGATGATTCTGATCTTGAGGAAGAAGAGATGGCTATGATGACTCGAAAGTTCAAGAAATTCTTCAAGAAAGTGAAAGAAAACAACAAAAGGAATGATTTCAACAAAACCAGAAACACCCCCGAGAACAGTTTACTGGGTGTTTCAAATGTGGCAAAACAGACCACATAGTGAAAAACTGTCCCTTACTTTGAGAAGAGCAAGAGCACGAACACCCCAGGAAACAAGGTAGAAAACAAGCTGCAAACAGTTCTGGGAAACGATTCTCGAAAGCAATGCTGGCTGCCTGGGGTGACTCCTCTGAAGATGAAGAAGAGTCTGAAACTAATGAAGGTGCTATAGCTCTCATGGCACAAAGTGACACGGATTCAGATGATGAGTCAACAAACAGCCTTACTGATCTCAAGAACAAGGTACGTGGTCTCAATTAGGCAACTCTTGAAGAATTGTTGTATTCATTGATGGATACCTGTGCAGAATTGAAAAGAGATGTCCGAGACCTAGAACTTGAAAATGAGACCCTTAAAAATGAAAAATTGGGCTTATATGAAAATATTAACATGCTCAAGGAAAACCTCTTTATAAAAGAGGGAGATTATTCTTGAGTGGAGGAAAAACTCCTTGAGGTGGAAGGAATGGTTGAGTCCTTGCTCGAAGAGAACAAGAGCTTGCATGCTAATATAGAAAAACTGGAAACCAAGCTTGCCACAACCAAGCGTTGGAACAAGTCCTCAAGAGCATTGGAGTGGCTAAACACTCATCACAGCCAAAACAAAAGAGGACTAGGATTTAAGCCCAAACAAACCGTTTACCCTGGAAATAGAAAGTATGTTGGATTACCTGAAAACATTATTTGCTTTCACTGCGGCAAAACGGGTCACTATCGATACACTTGTCCTTCAAGAAGGTATGCCATCAAAAGAAATGAAGGTTATGTAAAACAAATCTGGATTAGGAAAATGAGATTTATCTGTCTAAAAGAATGGGACCCAAGTGGATCTGGGTTCCCAAAACTAACCCTTGATTTTTTTTGCAGGCTGAAGTGAGAGAGAACAACCCAGCAAACAACCCAGCAAACAGCCTAGGGAATAACCTTGAAAACAAGCAGCTGTGGTATGTTGATAGTGGGTGTTCGAGGCATATGACCGGTGAAAAATCCAATTTTCTCTCACTTACAGCTTCGGATGGTGGGAGTGTGGCATTTGGAAACGGCAAGTTTGGGACAATTGTCGGTATAGGTAGGGTTGGTGAGTCCCACTCCCACTCGATTGAAAATGTATACTTAGTTGATGGTTTGAAGCATAATTTACTTAGTGTGTCCCAACTGTGTGATAAAAACAACCTAGTAGTGTTCTCATCAACACGTTGCTTGGTTGTAAACTCAAACACAGAAGATGTCGTATTAAGGGGGAAGCGACACAAAAATATTTACAAAGTATGTATTTCCACACTTCCCCAAAACAATCTGACTTGTTTGAGTGCCTTGAATGATGATATAATGCTCTGGCACAAGAGACTAGGTCATGCAAGTCTATATCTTCTGAACAAACTTGTTTCTAAAGACCTAGTTGTTGGACTACCTTCTATCAAATTTAATGATGACAAGGTATGTGAAGCTTGTGCAAACGGCAAACAAGTCAGATCTTCTTTTAAATCGAAAAAGTGTGTAAGCACTACCCGACCTCTAGAATTATTACACATTGATTTGTGTGGTCCCATGAGGATAACTAGTAGAGGTGGGAAAAAGTATGTGCTTGTGGTAGTGGATGATTACTCTCGATTTACTTGGACCTTGTTTTTGGCATCCAAGGATGAAACCTTTGAGAATTTAATTGCCTTTCTCAAAAAGGTTGAAAAGAGAGTAGGACACTCTTTAGTTAGCTTGAGATCTGATCATGATACTGAATTTGAAAACGCAAGTTTTATTAACTATTGTAATGAACATGGTGTTGATCATAACTTCTCAGTTCCAAGAACACCCCAACAAAATGGGGTGGTTGAGCGCAAAAATCGCACCCTAGAAGACATGACTAGAACAATGCTTATTGCTAGTGGTCTTCCTATGAATTTCTGGGCAGAAGCATTGAACACCTCATGTTACATTATAAATAGATGCATGATCAGACCTATTTTGAACAAAACTCCTTATGAACTTTTCAGAGGCAGAAAACCCAACATTACGCACCTGAGAACATTTGGTTGTAGGTGTTTTGTGCATAATAATGGGAAGGATGCCTTAGGAAAGTTTGATCCTAGGAGTGATGAGGCAATATTTCTTGGCTATTCTTCTCACAGCAAGGCATACAAAGTCTTTAACAAAAGGACCTTGTGTGTTGAGGAAAGTGTGCATGTGCTTTTTGATGAATCTAACTTGTTGAGTGAGAATGATGCACAGGAAGATGAACTTGAATTAGGTCTTTTTCGAAAAGAAGTGTTGCTCCAAGATAAACAAGGTAAGAACACCATGGAGAAAACAACTCCTGAAGGTGTTCCTCAGAACAGCAGGCAAGGTGAACACCAAACAAGGGGAAACACCGTTGAACCCTGTTCGGGACCATGTTCTTCAGGAACAGGCTTACAAACAGGTGCAGAAACAGGCTCAAGAGGTGTTCGTGAGCCTGATTCTCCAAATATTCCGGCTAGAGTAGAGCATGTGTCTGTGGATCCACTTACTCCACGGCCATGGAAGCACCAACGTTCGCACCATCTTGAGCAAATTTTGTCTGATATTAATACTGGAGTGCAAACTAGGTCAAAGCTTAAGAATTTTTGTGCATTCTATGCGTTTCTCTCTAACATTGAACCAAAGAATGTGAATGAAGCTCTTGCAGATTCAGATTGGGTCACAGCAATGCAAGAAGAACTTCATCAATTTTGAAAGGAACAAAGTATGGCACCTTGTACCTCGACCTGTAGATAGAACAATCATTGGAACTAAGTGGGTGTTCCGAAACAAACTTGATGAGTCAGGAACAGTCACCAGGAACAAGGCACGGCTGGTGGTTCAAGGGCACAATCAGGAAGAAGGGATTGATTACGAAGAAACCTTTGCACCAGTTGCTAGAATTGAGGCTATTCGCATCCTAATAGCCTTTGCAGCCCATATGGAGATCAAGCTATATCAAATGGACGTAAAAAGTGCATTTCTAAATGGATACCTTAAGGAAGAGGTGTATGTCAAACAACTCCCTGGTTTCGAAAACAATGAATTTCCTGATCATGTTTTTTAACTTGACAAAGATCTTTATGGTCTAAAACAAGCTCCTAGAGCTTGGCATGAACGATTGTTAAGCTTTTTACTTGAAAATGATTTTAGAAGAGGCAAGGTAGATAATACCCTGTTTCTAAAATCTAAGGGGGAACATCTGTTGATTGTCCAAGTATATGTTGATGACATCATATTTGGGGCAACTCATCATGATTTATGTAATGAATTTTCAAAGATGATGAGGAGTGAGTTTGAAATGAGCATGATGGATGAGCTTAATTTCTTCTTAGGCTTACAGATCAAGCAAACTTCAAACGGCACCATGATCCATCAACAAAAGTATATTAAGGAACTACTTAAGCGTTTTAGGATGGAGTCGGCCAAGCCCATTGATACTCCTATTTCTCCTTCTACCAGGTTGGTAATGGATGATGGGAGTCCCTCAGTTGAGGAGAAACTCTATAGGGGTATGATAGGGTCACTCTTATACCTTACCACTAGTAGGCCCGATATTGTTTTCAGTGTTGGTTTATGTGCCCGTTTTCAGTCTTGCCCTAAAGAGACTCATCTTAAGGCTGTTAAACGGATACTAAGATATTTAA
>JAKOGI010001247.1:17500-275598 GCA_029747015.1 Carnegiea gigantea | reverse complement strand
ACATATATATATATATATATATATATATATATATATATATATATATATCTATATATACCTATATATATATATATATACATATCTATCAATATATGTGTATATATATATATATATATATATATATATATATATATATATATATATAGATATATATTTATATGTATATATATAGATATATATGTATATATGTATGTATATATATACACATATATACATGCATATAGATACATACACACGCTCGCACACGCATGCACACACGCACACACACCACACATATATATATATATATATATATATATATATATATATATATATATATATGTGCATACATACGACATATACATATATAATATATCATATATATATTATATTTATATACTATATATATATATATATGTATATATATATATAGGATATATGTATAGAGGTATATATACATATATATATGGGTTGTGTGTGTGTGTGTGGTGTATATTATATATATATATAGGGATAATGTATATAATATATATATATATATATATATAATATACTATATATTGATAATATATATAGATATATATATATATATATATATAGATATATATCTACTTGCACCATTGGATGCGTAGGATGAAGTGATCTTGGTCATTTATTCTGATATAAGGGCTGCAAATTAATGTGAACTCATGTGACCTTTCAGCCAGCGCCTTTTTTTCTCTTTCTTCCTCATCGAGATGTTGGTCGCTGCATCCTTCATGCCTGGCTCCTTTGCTTGCTTCATCCCTCTCTCTCTCTCTCTTTCCCCCTCTCTCTCAGTGTCTCTCTCTCTATCTCTTTCTAGTGCTCTTGCCAGTGATTGTTAAAGTATCTCTGGGTTCAATTTTCGAATTTGAGTTGCTACAACAACGAGCCATAGTACATCCTAAATTCAGCAACTAAATTTTTTCAAAATCAGTTCAAGTGAGTGAATTCCAATCAGTTACTTCGTTTTGCTGGGTTTGAGTTGTTTTTTGCTTTATTATCCCCTAAATTTTGCGAGATTGGTAATTCTTTCGTTAATTTAAGTAGATTCATTGTTCTTAGTTTGGTTTTAAGGATGTTCTCTATATTTTCGGCTATAAGAGGTCATGAAACTTTGATAATGTTTACTGTTAAGCTTGTATATAGCTCGAATTAGAAAAATAGTTGATTCCAAATTTGATCACTAATGGCATATGTATTGATCACCATTCTTATACTATCTGATCACTATTCTATTTCCTGTTGATCACCCTATCGGAAGTCACTCGTTTCTACGAAGTTATACCAGTGTCTGATGACTTGATGACTTAATCACTAACCTTATTCTATTTGATCACTAGACACATATGTTGTGATCACTGACTGGACAGTGAGGGACTTCTGAGAATGATCACTGAGTAATATGTGTGCTCACTAATATTGTTCCTGCTAATCACTGGTCTTATATTTGGTGATCACTATATATGTTTCCCATTGATCACCATATTGTAAGGGATTGATCCTAACAAAATGTCAAAAAAAAGATCTCTCACTCATTTGATCACTGATCTGCAGCCAATGGATCACCAAACACTTGTCTGCTGATCACCAAATATACAACTGTAGGAGTAACATCTGTGATTACTATTGTTATGTTTATTGATCACTAACAACGTGCCTACTGATCACTGAAATTGCATGTAAAGAATTATAAACACCGACTAAGCCAGTAAATAATTTTATAAAGTTGATCATTAATTTTATATTTTTTGATCACTAGATATGTTTCCCAGTGATCACTATACTGTAATGACTAATTTTATGCTTATTGATCACTAGTCCTAAGAAAGTGCCAAAAAAAACTGAACATTGAGTCATTTGATCACTGATCTGGAACCAATTGATCACAAAACACTTCTCTACCGATCACCAAATATACAATGAGAAATATTTATGTTGTTAGGAAGGAGAAACATATATGATCACTAATTTTATGCTTATTGATCACTAATAACATTCTTGTTGATCACCGAATTTTCATGCATAGAATGATAAGCACTGACTGAAATAGTAAACAATATTATAAAATTTTATGACTAATTTTATGCTTATAGATCACTAATAATATGTATACATAGATGATTTAAACTTGTTGAAGGAATCACTTTTTTTTATACAGCTAGTCTAATATATGGCAGCAAGTGGTCATCAGATGTTGAAGGCAGCAACCAAGTGTTGTCATTGCGAATTCTTTCATCACAGACAGACTCTGGTGCGCTGTTGATGTTAATGAGTTTTTGTTGGCTGCAGTTTCTGCTGTTTAATGTTAACCTTTTGCTTTCCTAATGTTTGCCTAGGACATATTACGTCATCCACGCTAGTAGTCACTGATTCATCGATAGATGATAGAGACGAGTGCGTACTGAACTGTGATGATGGGGCGCTTGTGCTTAGGTTGGGCATGGTATTTGACACGGTTGAGGACTGCCTTGAATTCTACTAGAGATACACTGTTTATGGTGGCTTTAGTATCCGCAGCAGTCCTACCGAGAAGAATAGGGTGGGGAAGTCTTGGAAGCAGTATGTGTGCTCCAAAGAAGGATTTTGTCAACCTGCCAAGATGCCAGAAATTGTTACGGTTACAGCCGAGGCCATACCCCAAGCCAGAGATGGCCTTGAAGGGGGAAAACTGAGGCAATAACAGCTGGAGACAAGAGAAGGGTGCTAAGCTCATATTCTTTTGAGGTCCACTGATGGTGGGAAGTTTGAGATAATCAAATTTCATAAGGGGCATGTTCACCCCCTGTGCACACCCAATAGGAGGCAGTTCTGCACTTCAAATAGAAACGTTAGCTCTGTCCATAAAGACATGGTATGTAAGTACATACAAGCTAATGTAGGGCCATCAAAGGTGTATCACCTCCTAAAGGAACAGGTTGGTAGGTATAAAAACATAGGGTACACACAGAAGGACTTGCAAAATTACCATAGAGATTTAAAAGCCCTTATTAAAGACACAGATGCGCGCATGTTTATAGATGTGCTGAAGAACAAAAAGGAAGTCGACCCAAGCTTCATTTTTGACTATCAGGTTGATGAAGACAACTGATTGAAGAACGTGTTCTGGTCAGACTCTCTGAGCAGAATAAGCTACGCCATATTCGGTGATATACTGTCATTTGACACGACACACAAGACTAACCAGTACTCAATGGTGTTTACGCCATTCATCGGGTAAATCACCATAGGTAGCTAATTTATTTTGGTACCAGTCTATTAAGGGAAGAGAAGGTGGAGTCCTTCTAATGGTTGTTCAACAGCTTCCTGGTTGCCATGGGCAGCCACATGCCGAAAACAATGATCACGGACTAAGATCTAGTGATTAGACAGCCAATAGCCGATGGTTTTGAGACATCAATCTATCGATTCTACATGTGTCACATCATGAGAAAGCTTCTTGAGAAGTTGAGCTGCACGCTGAATGGCTATGAGGATTTCGTTGAGCGCATCAAGGGGTGTGTGTTCGCATCAGACTCTCTTGATGAGCTCAAGGAGTCTTGGGGGGAACTGCTAGAGGAGTTTAACTTAACCGACAACGAGTGGCTACGCTATATATATGAGATGCGAGAGCCTTAGGTGTATGTTTAATTTAAAGAGGACTTCTTGGGGGGTATGTTGAGGACACGTCAGGTTCTGAGAGTCAAAACTCTATGTTTGGTTCCCTAACGTGTCCCAACCTCAGCCTGGTGGAATTCTCGACCAGATTTGTTCATGCTATGGAGTCATAACGCCATCGCGAGCACAAGGCTGAAAATGCTTCTTTAACATCATTTCCAGAATAGAAAACGTCTTATGAGATTGAGAAGCATGTGAGGAACATCTACATACACACGAACTTCTACGTGTTCTAGAGATAGTTATACATCGGTCGGATGTACTGCCATGTGCAGGGTATCACTAACGTAGAGGGCAAGCGGACTTATGAGGTCAAGCAAATTATGATAACAAGACGAGAATCTATTATGTGGTGTATAATGAGTGCACTTCCAAGTCCTAGTACTCATGTCACTTCTTCGACTCGGACGGCATTCCATGTGCTCATATGCTCCTCGTTCTCAAATCCAATTTGCTAAGAGAAATTCCGGCAGCTTATATCATTAATAGGTGGATAAAGATGGCAACAAAAGCACTGATGTATGCATTTAATAGTGTTGTGGGAGATGCTTGTGAAGAAATAGCCGCACAAAATAAGCTCATAGGGGATGTGTGGTCTTAGTTTTACATGTGTATGGATCTGGTTAGGTGAACCCCCATGAAGTTGCAGTTATTGTTAAGTTTAATGATTTCAGTCGAGCATCAACTTTAGGACATAGGTGGCGAGTCAGCGAGTAACGCAGCAGCCAATCTGCAGACTTACTTTAGAAGTGCAGTGCCAGAGCACATTGAGATACATCCACCCCCGACGTCCATAACTAAAGGAAGAGGAAAGAGGACGAAGACGGGGGTTGAGAGGTCTATTGAACACTAGTCATGCATGTGGATGTGCCACTGATGCAATCAGGTTGCTTCCCATTATAGTAGGAACTACCCGGAAAGGAGACGCTAGTGCACAATCTCTTGGGGTTTGTGTGGCTATGTGTGTTTCTTTTATTAAAAAAAAATTAATTTTTGTCAGGTATTAGTTAGTGATCAGTAAGATTGCTTTTACTGATCATTTGTGTTGCTTTTGATGATTAGCTATTGAATAATGAAAATGTGCTTGCAGAGTTGTAATATTTATGCTCACTTAGAAACTGATTTGGTGATCTGTAGAGTTGTGTTTGGTGATCACAGGATCTTTTGTGGTGATCACCATCAATATATTGCTATTGCATGAAAAGGTATTGTCAGAGGTACTTGTATTTGTGATTTACGATCATAAAGAATCATACTATATGTTTCTATGGATGATATCAATTGGTCATCAACAGATCTGGTTTTGGTAATCACCACAACTGTGTTAGGTGATCATTAGAGCTATGTTTGCTGATCACTATATCAATGTATGGTGTTCAACAGAAACATGCTACCAGTGATCACTATATCAATTGTATATGTTTTGTTGAATCATTAGAGCTATGTTTGATGATCATAGGAACTTTTATGGTGATGACCATAAATATGTTGGTTTTTTGTCAAACATATTTATGCTGTATTTGTGTTATATTCTAATTAAATGTGATAGTGTACGTTTTTAAAGAAGATATCGCTTGGTGATTAATAGTACCAGTTTTGGTGATCGTTAGAGTTATATTTGGTGATCATTACAACCATGCTTGGTGATCACTATATCAATATGTGGTTTTCAACAGAAATTTGTTGGCTTTTCTGCCAAGTATATTGCGAGTGATATCATGGAAGATCGTTATTCTATTTCTATTTGTGTTTTATTCTCATCAAACATCATAGTATATGTTTCATTCTCATCAAATATGTTAGTGATCATTACGATTACCTTTGGTGATCAGAACATATACTTATGCTCACACCACAAATATGTTGATTTTGGATGAATCATATTCGTTGATATGTTTATTTTGCTACCTTTGGGGTTGGCTCTCATAAGGGATAGCAGCATATGTTTTTATAAAGAATGAGACCTAGTGTCTTACCAACAAGTCCAATAGTGGTGATCAAAAGACGTATGCTTGGGATCACTAGAACTATTTTTGGTGATCACTGATTGTTATTTGGGTGATCAACATCTTCTTACTTGCAGTTGCTTATTGATTAATAGGTATGTTTGGTGATAATTCTTTATATCTCTACTAGATTTAGTACCATGAAAATTTGCATAAACCTAAGATGCATAAAAATGTTAAATAATATGCTATGTAATATGCAAAAATATAAGTTTTACTTACAAAATAGTTCTTGTCCCTTGCAAACTGGCAAAACAAAGAACCAGGGTCGGGATAAACCTAGTCCTTCTTAGCAGCTTCCTTAAGATTCAGATAAATTATCCCGAATTCCTTAAAGTCTTTTGCCCTTTTGATTACTGTGAATCTTGCCCTATTGTACTTCTAGGTGACTATCTCGTGACAGTACTGCGGCCTCAAAACATTGAGCGTTGCATCCTAAGGACAAAAGGTAGTTCATAATGAATTAGTAACAATCTTGTTTTTTATATTGCTAGCAAAGTCAATGTTATGCTGTAATACTTACACCGCTTGGATTCAGTCCTGACTACCACTTCTCTCCTTCCCTAAAGTAGCTCTCCATGTGTCTCATATAAAATGCACCACAATCAGTGACATTTGTGCTTGACCTCTATGACATCTTCAAGCGTACCACCTTTAGTCTCTTAAGAATTTCGTGCTTAACATGTTGTACACCCTCTAGGTAAAGATTGATTACTTTGCTCTATATAATTTTTCAAAAAATTGCAGACTATTAGAATTGCAATGTAATAACATCACTATAGTTATAAACGGTATAGTTTTTCAAACTCACTAACTTCATCGAAAAATCTCCATATACAACCTTGAACGTTGTTCTTATGAGCAAGTTATCGATGATCTCAAGCTTGTCATCCCTCAAGTTGTAGCAAAGCAAAAAGAAATGCATTCTGTGACATACGGGGAAGAAAACCTACGATTTTTTTAAAGGAAAAAGAATAAAAATTTTTTTAAAAAACACGTGTGGACATTAGCGGATATGAACATTATAAATCAATGCCTTTTTGTAATGTAGTTATTATTGAGCAATTAGTTGAGTGTGAGGCACTTACACTTTGATCACATGACATGAAGAGTCTACTTGGAGTGGCGAGATCCCTTTTTTCTCTCTCGAATTAGTATGCTGGACCATATGTTGATGGCATTCATCTCAAGCTCCTCTCCTAACTTTAGAGTGGCCATAGAAACCCTAGTGGCGTCCTTATCACCGCAACCGCCAAATAAAGGTTTAGTACAAAATTAGAATGAAAAAGAATGGTTACACACTTACCAGGAAATAAAAAATGCAAGATTTGCGTGGGTAATCATATATTGATCACAAATCACATAACTAATGATCACCCAGCTTAAAGACACTGATCACGAATGCCAAATTTTTTATCATTGACCAGATAACACGTTCGCTCACCAAGGGTCATCAGTTACCATATAAGCAGTGCAATTGCACTACATGATGGAAGAAGTAATCATTTACACAAGTGATCCCAAATTAATCACTAGTCAGGAAATTACTGATCACCAATCACAATTATTCATCACCAAGCAAATAATCACTTATTACAAATAACAAAACTATTGATCACCAAACACATAACCATTTATCACCAATGACACCCTTGTTGATCATAAGCAAATAACATTTAGTTAACACTAGCCAGACAAAAGCACTAAATTGTAAAACATTTATACAAAGTAAATCAAACACCAACCAGTAATAAAGATAATAGTTGATCACGAATCACATAACTGTTGATCCCTCATGATAAACACTGAATTGTAAGGCATAAGGGTGGGAAATAAACAGATATTTACACAAGTGATGACAAAACAAATCACCAATCACAAAGCTACTAATCCCTAATCATATACCCCTTGATCATTAACCGTGCAATAGAGTGCTTTGCCAAAAGCATCACTTATCATACAGGAAGACTGATTAGAGATATTACCTGTCATCCATATCTTCAACTTTGCCAAAATAATACTCAGATATGAGCATCTCATCTTGACAGAGTTCACTGTTGGGCTTTGCCATCCAGGTCACATATAGGGAACAGTAGGCTAGAGGCAAATTTTCAGGCTGTCGCTTCCTCAATACATCTGATGGCCCTACTTCCTCCGACTTCTATGGAGTTCTTACAACACCGATATGCTTTTCATGATCCTTTTCAGGCAACACCTCTTTTGTCAGTTTGGCTTGTTGGAACCAGGTGCTTGCTGCTGGCCGTAAGCCCTGGGACTTATTTTCTTCTCCTCGACTGCGTGTTTGGCAGTTAGGGCATTATTATTTCTTTGTCGATACTACTCTGCATAGTGGGCTTCACCTTGTAAGACAACTTTGCTTTCTCCCCACCAGTTTGTTTCTGACATGTCCATTTATTTGATGCCAGCTTTTGCTGTTGTTGCCCTGGCAGGTTTGCATCAGCATGTTTAGGTGTTTGCTTGCCACCTATATCATGCACAGCAGGCTTGGTCTGTTTGGCAGCTTTGTGTCTGGCTGGTGGACCACTGTTAGTCTTCTAGCCCTGGGGTTGCTTACCCAAAGCCTCTAATGCTAATGCTTGTTTGCTCTATTGTGCTGGCTCTTTGGCATTATGAGGAGATGGTACTTTGAGCCAAAGGTCTGCTGCAGGGTTGATTTTTTAATCTTGATAGTGTGCTTCCTAACCTCACCCTTTTTTAGAAGAAGGCTCGTCACCTTCTTTGGACTTATTCTCAGCTGATTTCTTTATACTGAGCTCACAGTTCACCTGAGAAGTGTTACTCAATGGGAATCTCAGTGGAGCACCATCATTGTCATCTTCACCACCATCATCTTCATTAAGCCCCACGGTGCTTGGATCAGGCACATAGCTAGTCTGAAGGACTGGACTTTGGCTGTCTGGCTGACTCAGTCCCAGCCCTAGGCTGTATGAAGAGATCCTATCATCTTTCTTCGTAACGTTCTTTGGCTGATTCAGGACCATATCCTCACAGTGGTCTTTCTTTTCAATAGTAACACTGACGTCTGTAACTAATGCAATTCCTAAAATTTGATCTTCACCATCTAGTTTGTGAAGTGAAGGTGTGGGGCAAAATAAGGGAGCACAGAGGTCGTTGTTTGCTTTCTACCTCGGTTGAAGGTTTTGAAACTCCACGTGAGCACTCTGAAGGTCTGCAATAGCCTCCTTCATAACATCAGCGTTAAAACCCTGACCTTCTCTCTAAGACTCTTGATCAGCGGCATGAGCATCGTAGAATAAGATGAACATTGCCCTCGCTTCATCTTGTATCTTCCGAAGATCTTCACTCTCACGTACTTCATGCACATGCAATCCGTGACGATTATGAAGTTTCTGTAAGCCAACACCAGTTGGTTCATGGCAGAAACGATTTTGTCAATATCTTTTTGCATTTTTCAATAAGTAAATAAATAAATACATATGTTAGCTAATCGGTTATAACGTGCTTGTTGATGACTCGCTGAACAATCATTGAATTATAAACGTGATAAACAGAAAACTTATCCCTAAAAGCATGAGTTTTGTCACTGATAACATGAGCATCGATTACAAAAAAAGAAGAATTGAAATAGAAGCAGTATGACAAAAAAGTAAACCGTAAGTAACATGATCACCAATCATATGGAAATGGATCATAAATAACATCTCTAATTATCACCAACCAAAGAATAACTAAAATAGAAGCAATGTTGATAAAAAATTCAACACTAAGTAATATGATCACCAATCTTATGCCAACTTATCACAGATAACATCTCTAGTGATGACCAACCAAAGAGCAATCCAAAAACAGGCAATGTTCGAGCAATAAATAATCTGATCACCAATCTTATGCCAATGATCAGTCTATAGTAATTACTATAGACAATTGCAATAAACATCAACCAAAAAATAAAATAAGTAGACAATGATTTTAGTGATTAGTAATATTATTGATAATGATCACTGAAATTAGTCAGTGCATAATCCATACAAAGATAGAAATTGAAGTTCAGTTAGGGCTAATCAGTAATCCCCATCTATATTGAATCACTGATCACACGAGTATTGATCACCATACATTACTTATCGCCATTCACACACAAGGACAAAACTCTAAGGAATAGGCATAAAGGGGGTTATTTTATTACCTGAAATTCTGTCTTCTTTGGTGTTCAGCAGCTTCAATTTTAGCCATTGGTGGTTGTGAGAAATCAAATGCTTCCTCAACTGTCTCTTTACCAATAGCCTTCTCCACCATGGCTTTCTATATTTTTTGGAAAATGAATATCTTACCATATTAGACTTTAAGCATTATACGGAAAGAACAAAAGATTTATCTACTTTATATTTGGTAACCAATCACAACATTATTGTTCAATTACTAAACAAACTTTGAATTAAGCAACGGGGAAAAAAGGACTCCATTCTAAAATGATCACTAATTAGACAGCTCTTGATCACTAATTAGATAGCGTTTGATCTCCAATATTACTTCTATTGATCACAATGCACAGAAGGATTCCTTAAAATGATCGCTAATTTAAGTAAAGAGATCATTAATCGAATCTGTATTGATCACCAATGAGGGTTTCTCAAACAATTTGTAACAAAGATAAGCATGTGTTGCTTACTACCAGAATTTGAGAGCTTCTGATGCCTTCAGTAGGATGCTGCTCAGGCATTGTTAGGTGTGGGACATTCAAGCAAGGTTCAATGGTTCCCCTCTTAAAACCATGGCTTCGGTCCTCGTTTTCTATCCTTTTCTTGATATACTCATTAGTCTACATGGACATTGTAGGGAATTGTCTATTCACTCTTCTCTTAATGAAGACAACTCTGTCCATCTGTAAAATATAGAAACATTAAAAAAATGCTTTATACAAGGAATTATGTTACTTACATATATATTAAAAGTTGATCACTGATGTATAACTTATTGATTAGTAAATCACAAGTTATTGATCCTTAGTAATTTAACTATTAATCGCTAACGTATTCGTTTTTTCAAATGATCACTGTGTTTGCTTATATTGATCACAAATTTTACCAAGGGCTGCATTGTTGAATAGGAGAACTGACCATCAAGAAGAAGAGCGGACCGTGGAAATGCATCCCTTTTGCAGTCGTACTCTCCTTGTAGTGCCTGACAATAGTGATTAGCTTATCCGGTACGAACTGGCACTAGTCCAAGGATGCAATTTGGCTGACATCTTTGACATATTTCAGGATGGACTTGCTGCAATAGCATTTCTTTGGTCAGCTAAAAAAGTAGTTCACCAAATATATGATGAAGTTTCTCTTGAAGCTCTCACCCCCACCTTTTTTACCCAGAATGAACTCCGGCATTCAAGTGAGTTCCGAGGCATTCTGCTGGACTTTCCATTCTTTGAGCCACATGGCATGCACCTCATCATACTCTTCGTCCATCGAAGACTTGGTGATTTCAATGATTTCTCTTCCCCCTAAACGGACACCCAAGGTTACATGCACATTGAATGTCGTGACCAGAAATTCTTCCCTGTCTGGAAGCCTGAAGCAGACAGCATATGGATCAAAGCTCTCTACCAGCTATTTGGAAAACTTGCCTGGGATTTGCTTCATATTAACTTTCAAGAAGGAAGCAAACCCCATTGATCTAACCGCCTCAGCCTGAGCTTCATTGAGCTGTGCCATTACAGATAAGAATGAATGCGTAGTCATTCTTGTAATGCATGCTTTCTGGTACGTTATCTTTCCACTGGCACCCTCCTTAAATTTTAAAACCCCCTCTTCATGTATGATTTCAAGCTCCGTCCCTTAGTTGTTTGGTTTCACCAGCACCAAAGCAGTACCATTGCCTTTGGATTGTAATGAAGGCTTGTTCCTCTTCCGGGAACATTTTATAGTTTCGTGAATGGCGACCTCTTCTTTTGCCTCTATCTAGTCATTGTCATCATCGACCTCTTTGCATGCATAAATCGAATCATTTTCTTTCGAATCCAAATTGTTGGTTACACGTTAGATACGTCGCCTTTTTGTACTGCAGCCTTCGATAACTGCCGCATCCTCCCTGATTGCCCATCAATTAGTGGCTTCTCCTTCGACTTGTGCTTTTTTGTTTCTTCTGCCTTCTCCCCCTTTTCCTTCTTCTCCAATTTGGTGGAGGCTTTTTGAATATGTTTCTCTCTATCTTGGGGCTTCTTGGGAGATTTTTGACACCCTTTGTCCTTACTCAGAGTGTTTTTTGCAGTGGTCTACTCGCTGCTCTGCTTGTTCTTCTCACCTTTCGCTGCACTTTTCTGTGCAGGCCTGTCACCCTTTCCTAAATCCAGTGGAAATTTCTCCTTCTTTGCTTTCCTTCTTAAAGGCCTGTTAGTGTGGTCTTTGTCGGGTTTCCTCTTTTCAACAACTTTGTCCATGGGCTTGTTAGGATGTCCTTCTTTTTCCTTTGCTTTCTCCATTTGCTTGTCATGTGCATGCTTTTTAGAGGTAAGGCTCTTCATTGTTGTTGCTGTCAATCTTCGCTTTCTTGTCAGTCTTCTTCTTCTTTTTTCGGCTTTTCAGGGGATTCTTGAGAAAGATGGTTTTTTTTTTTTTTGGGAGTTTCTCCGGTGACTTGCCATCGTTATCTTTATTCTCCGTCTCCGTCTCTGTCTTTTCGTCAGCCCTTTTTTCTTTATCTAATTCAGCGGCTCACTGTTCATTGCTCTTTTGCTTTACAGCTTTCAGGTGAGTTATTAGGTACCGGTAGCTGCACTGCACTACTTTTAACATTTATGTCACTCTTGCCTTTCTTTTGTAGTTGTTCGTTAGCAGGGGGTTTGCGTTTGGATTCCTTGTTGCCAACCAAATTGTTTTCTTCGTCAGAGTCGTTTAGAGCATCATCACTAGCCTTGATTTTCCCGGCAAACACTTTGTAAAGACGCTTTTTTCTTCACCAGCACTGCTACTACTTTTTTCAGCGGATCATCTTCTTTCATCATCCCGTTTGTCACTTTCTTTTGCATCCAAAGCCACGTTAGGACTGCAGAATACAAAAGGTAAGTTAGTGTACAAATTTTGATGTTGTGCTGCAATTAGAATTTGTTCCTTTTGACTTCTTTTCTGAATAGAATACTGTTACTATATAAAAAGGCTGGTTAGTATAAGCAGTACCTTTCCAATTCTTTACTGGACAAACTTAAGGTATTAAAGTCTTGAATGACAGTTTTTATTATTTTAGAAATTTGTTCCTCGGTAGGATCCTTCTGGGGCCTACAGTAAAGCCACAAACTTATGTATATAACATAAATACAAAAAAACATAAAAAATAACAAAATATAGCACACTTTAATAAACTCGTGTAATATATTGTATCACTAATCATAGTTGAAATCACTAATCGCAACTGCATTTATCGAAAATACTAAGCACATGATAAATAGAGTTGTCTATTATATGTACTATGTCTGTGTGTATTTATGGAAAATAAGGCATACATCTACTAATCACAAACACTACTCATCAGCAATCATTACTCTATTGATCACGAACAACAACAGTACTGATCACCAATCAACACTTTATTAGCTGATTACCAATCATAACTACACTGATCACCAATCATAACTATACTGATCACCAATAAGAACACTACTGATCACCAATCATCACTATACTGATGACCGACAAGAACACTACTGATCACCAATCAGCACTTTGTTAGGAGATCACCAATCATAATACTACTAATCACCAATCATGAATATGTCAAACAAGGCATATATCTATTGTTATGGCAAAAGGCCTGATCACCAATCATAACTATATTGATCATCAATGATATGCCTAATAATCACAAAACGAGGGATGGCAACTTTGTTAGCAGATCATAGTAAGTAAAAAATTTATGTTACTCACTAAAGTAATTCCTATTGCTCGCAAATTAACAAGTTAGATATGTAATATGTGTGTGTGTGTATGTGTGTGTGTGTGTGTGTGTGTGTGATTCACTTGGTGGTAGGAATAGGGTCGGTCACCAATCATCCCTGAGTTAATCATCAATGACAACAATAATGATCACCAATCATACCTCTATTGATCACCAACAAGGTATTGCTCGCAAACTAAACATGTAATATGCAAACAATTCTCCCAAGGTTTGCAAATACATTTGTGAAGAAAATAGTTAATCAGTTTGAGAAAATAATTTAGTATTAAAAAATCCCCAAGAAATTCCTCACAAGATGAACACATATCAAAAAAGATCACTAATCTCATATCTAACGATCACTAATTACATTCCTAACAATCACAAACTTCACAGACAGTGTGAAAAATAGTTACTGGATGGTTTTTCCACATTTTTTGCAGGAAACATTTAAAGTGTCTCAATATTTAAATTTTTATCAAACAATGTGCCGAGATTCATCAATAGTGAAACACGTTTGCAAACCGATCACAAATATTATAGCTAATGATCACTCAATATGCAATGATTGATCAAAAATTACATATGTAATCTACAAATACTCACTTAACATTTGAATTACATTTTTTACCTCTTTCAAGGCGATTACTATCCATTTCCGTTGCTTATTTCTTGAGCTTTCTCTGTGGCCATGGTTTTTAGTACCAAAACCTAGACAAAAAGCAAATGTATGTCAAATCGGAATATTTGACAAAATAACTCTTTTGAAAACACACTATACCAATAAACTTCATAAAACTGTACAATATTATCATAATAATAAATTAAACATTGAAAAAAGGAGGCTCGTAAGTAAAATATCAACACCATGCTAAGTACATTTCTATAAACCAAACGACACTTTTTAAAGTTCAAAAACAGAGTACAACTTTTACAACTGAAAGCATATTTTGAATGAAAATATACAAATTAACCAAAGATCATCTAAAAATCGGAGATAAATGCATAAAAAACAAACTAAATGTATTAAAACTCAACAGACAGAGCGATAGCACACAAACAAAGTCAAGATTTTCACCTTTGAAATGGAAAAAATGATCCTAAGAAGTTGAAGGATTTCAAGGATGCTGGTTTGATTGTAAATTCAAAGTGTAAAAGAGAGTATCTTGAGAGAGAGATAGATATAGTACAAGACAGATAGAGATAATAACTGAGAGGGAAAGAATAGCAGAGCAAGACAGGAAGCTAAGAAACTAAAGAGTCTCTTGGAAAAGTTTTAAACAATCATTATGCGCTCTTTTTAAGAATCCCCCTTCTTATTTTCCTCTTGTTTTTCGCGTTATTTGGGCAGTTACATAAATAGAATTGGTTATTTACCATAATTAGGGGATAAGGATATAAATTAGCACAAGGGGTTTTCAAACCACTCAATTGCGGTTTTTTTTTTTTTTCATGTAGGACCAAAAGATGAAAATATTTAGAATAAAGAAAATTCATGTTTAAAAAGAACAAAAAAGTAAGCAAAAAAGTGAAGATATGTTAGTTGATAACTAATAATATGACTATTGATCATGTACTAAATAATGATCAAATTGTAAACTGATTAAGAGAAAACTAATCACTAAATACTAGTGTTAACGAAAGAAACCCAGACATTAAGTAAGCTCATGAATAATCTTATGTCAACTGATCGATCATAAATAACATCTCTAATGGTCATTTTTACACATTGGCAATGTTTACTGATTAGTTTTGTATATAGCTTGAGTCATAGGTATAGTTGATTTGGAAATTTGATAATTAATGAGTTATGCTTTGATCACCGTTATTACGCTATCTAATCACTACTCTGTGTACTACTGATCACCCATTTCTGCGAAGTTGCACCAGTATCTGATGACTCCACGAATTAATCACTAGCGTTAGTCTATTTGATTACCATAGATACATGTAGTATTCATCGAGTGGACTTTTGAGAATGATCAGTGAGTAATGTATGTGTGGTCACTAATATCGTTCCTACTGATCACTTATCTTATATTTGTTGATCACTAGGTATTATTATTAGTGATCACTAATTTTATACTTATTGATCACTAACAACATTCTTGTTGATCACCGAATTCACACGCACAGGATTATAAGCACTGACTAAATGAGTAACAATACAATAAAATTTCATGACTAATTTTATGCTTATAGATAGCTACCAATATGTTTGTTGCTTAGAAAATTTAAACTTGTTGAAGGAAAAAAGGAGAGATTAAGTTCACACAAAAACTAAATTTTATGCTTATAGGTAATTAATAATATGTTTGTTTTATAAAAAAAAAACTAAAGTCTAAGCGATGGAGGAAAAAAAAGAGAGATTGAGTTCAACTGCATACTAAGATGAGTTGTAGTGATCACTAATTCTGCAACTTTTGATCACTAATATTTCTTGTAAAGATCACGACAAATACATCCAATATTACTCATCATATAATCACTTATCAGAAATAACATATCTACTGATCACCAATAGCACATATTCTACTCATTTTTAACTCATACATTGTGATCACTATTGTTATTAGTGACTAGCACTTAAGAATACAAGTGCTGCGAAGCCTTGCAGCAACCTCCTTCAATGCAGTATTCTCGCGTAGCAGGCAATCCGTCTGCACTGGCCTCTTGCTGGGATTGTTCATGTGCAGTAGTAGCATCACAGAACGCGGTGAACATTGCCCTTGCTTCATCTCGTATGTCGTCAAGCCCTTCATTGTGCCCGTACTTGTTTGACATAGAATGCATGATGCTGATAAAATTTTTATAAGCAGAAACCAACAGCTTGGTAGCAAAAACTCTCTTGCCCACATCGCTCTACATTTTTCACAGAAAAAATTGTAAAAAGGAAAATAAATATATATGTAGATATGCTAGTTGACCACTAATAACATGAGTATCGATCATACACTAAGCAATCATCAAATTGGAAACTAATGAAGAGAAAGTTGATGTAAGTAATATTAGTGATCCCTGAAATTAGTGTTTACCTATTTTAAATTTTCACTCACGTGTGTGAATCAAATTCTCAAGTAGGTAAACACCAATTGAACTTATCACTAATATTATTTATAACGATCACTAAAAAACATGAGTGTGTCAACGCTTTTTAGATAATCCATACAAATTCCACAACTTTTGATCACTAACTCCATAACTTTTGATCACTAATATTACTTCTAAAGATCACCAGAAATACATCTATTGATCAACATGCACAAAAGCAATGTATTCGAAGTGTTAGGAGTAACATTGAAGCAAGCAATGCAAACCATCACTAAATTAAATCAAAACATGACTAATAACACATGTAATGATCACCATAAAAAGACAAGAATTCTTTGTTTACTACCTCAATTTCACTCGCCCTGTTGTCTTCAGGAGCTTGCCGCTCAGCCTCTGTTTGCTGAGCAACATCCAGGGGAGGTTCAACAACGCCTCCCCCAAAACCTTTGCTCCTGCACTTAGCTTTTATCCTTCTCTTGATGCCCTCATTAGTCCATGTGGACATCACTGGGAATTGTCTCTGCACTGTTTTCTCAATGAAAACAACCCTGTCCAAGTACATCTTCTACAAATACAGAAAGTAATTGATCACACATATGAATAGGTGATTACTAATCAACAAGTTATTGATAACTATTAGGTTAATTGTTGATTAGTAACTCACTCTGGCATTGCTTTTTAAATGATCACTGTGTTTTGTTATATCGTTCACAAATTTTATAAAAGGGCTAGGTTGTTGTACCGCAGAACTCTCCATCAAGAAGAAGAGTGGACCATCAAAATGCACCCCTTTTGCAGACTTACTCTCCTTGTACTGCCTCACACTGGCAATGAGCTCCTGCAGTACAAACTTGCACCAGTCTAGGGATGCAATTTGATTCACATCCATGACATATTTATGGATGGACTTGCTGTAGTAGCGGCTCTTCGGCCCACTGAAAAAGCAATTCACCAAGTATATGATGAAGTTCCTCTTGAAGCTCTCACCCTCGTATTTTTTTTCCAGAACGAACTCCAACATGCGAGTCAGCTCCGAGGCATTGTGCTGAATTTTCCATTCCTTGACCCATGCAACATGGACCTCATCATATTCTTCGTTCATTAAAGACCTGGTGATTTTCATGATTTTCCTTCCCCCAATAGGCACAGCCAAGGTCATGTAAACATCAAATGGTGTAACCGTAAACCTTTGCTGTTGGGAAAAATTGAGAGTTTAAAACAAAGTGCCGCAAGCGTACAGCTCTCGTTGTAGTACTTGAGTGTCATCTCCACAGGGACAGGATGAGATTAAAGTCACTAAAGGGTGGATTAACTAACTACCCTAATGTGATCTACACTAAACCAAATCAAATCGTTCAAGGAAAACATAAGTGTTCAACTTAAGTTAAATGACTAAAAACGAACTAAATCTAAGCATTCGACTAAATGTAAGCACACTAAGGAAACTATGCATTCAACACCATTCATCATTCAATGCTACCAAAACTAGCCAACATCATTCCTAAGCATTGACTATCCCAACAGCTACACCAATGTTCAAGCAATTCACAACCCATCATCTGCTACTCTAAATAGATTGCAGTTATTCAACCAAACCAAAGCTCAAAATAGCAAACACATCAATCATCAGCAGTAATCACAGAACACTAATCTAGGCAATAAACAGACCCCTTTTTACCACGCCTAAACAACTAACATAACCAAACATAATGAAACTGAGCAAGCGTGAATTGAAATTCAGCAATCAACCAAAAACTTGGCAAATTCGAACCAACCAGATAAAAGCAGTAAACTCTTCCAAATACATTACTTGTAGTACGAATAAGCATCACCAATATTAATCGAAACCTGAGGTTAATCGAACAGAGCAAATCTGGCAACAGGGGAGGGGTAAAATGGAATTGAAACAGAGCAATCAACCTAGTGCAACTCAGCTTTGAATGATACCAAGAATGTTACCAGCCAGAACTCACTCGAGCCTCAACCACGCATGAACAGAACAACCGTGCGTCGAGATGAAACAGGGGAGGGGAAAACTGGCGAAATCACTCGAATAAACCCAAACATTTTTACAATTACAACTGAAATACTTGAATGCCTATTCGAAATTCGCAATTCAAGCCTAACTACATGAGTTTAAATACTGAAAACAACTGAAAATTTGAAACCCTAACTTGAACTAAATCCTAAATTTCGAATAACTTGAAACGAAAAATGAAATTAACCCTAAAACTAAACTTAATCTAACCTAAAACCCTAGAATTACCTAGCTTCCTTTTAACGGCATCGACAACTCCTTTTATACCTGAACTCAGCTTCGTTTCAGTCGTTCGATTGGGGATATCGTGGATGGTGCTGATGATGATGTGCTGGCAGTTTGTTGGAGCTGCTGTGCTGTCCTGGCGGTTCGAAGAGAGAGAAAGAGATGGTGTAGAGAGAGATGTGAGGGATCGAGAGAATGAAGATGGTGAGGGAAGAAGATGGGGTCTGGGTTCTCTAGGTTGATTTCGAGGTTCGCTTAACCGAGAAGAGGAGAGGGAGGGGGGGTTTTAGCCGAGTCACATGCCTCGCATGCCTGGGGGGCTGGGCAGGTTCTTCTTGCTTTTGGGCCGGTTCTTTTAAACTTTTTGAGCCGGTTCAAGTCACTTCGACCCATTTTTCAATTCCCGGCATTTTTCACCATTTTCTTCGCATTTTCCGGCATTTTTTTGAAAGTATTCAAAACCTGCAAAACAAAATAATATCAAATAAAAACCTTTAAAATACGATTAAAATGAGCATAAAATAGGTGTAAAAATACCTTAAAAATAGCTCATTTTTTATACGAACAAATACCCCCACACCAAGATTTTGCTCGTCCTCGAGTAAAACAAACTAAACTATCTAAAAAGAAAATGAAAAATAAGGGAAAGAAATCCTAACTCACTGTCGTAGGAATCATGGTTGCATTTAACGTATGCAACAAGCCCTTTAAATCCCTCGGTCTCCTAAGTGGATGAGTGAGGTCTCGTGAGGATTTTCAGGTGAAATACCCACAAAAATTATTCCAAAAATAAAGAAAAATCTTTTTGGGTTTTCTCAAAACTAATATGTACAAAATTTGGGAAAAATATGCACACATTCTAATCATCTAAATCACCCATGTACTCAATTATTGACCTGCATATATATAAAATGTACTTCAAAGCCTTCTACCTCCTAAATGACATTAGAGCTCTAATTTTTCACCCCATTGAACATCAAGGTTTTGAATCCATCCCAGTACTCATGTGCAATTGTATCATCATCTCAGGGCTTAGATTGACCAGAATTAACTCAATCCCACTTGGCTGACACAACTACATTGTTATCATACTGACCTTGGAAGCAAGCTTTCCCAATAGCAATATTACCTCAAAGAGTAACGCCCAATAGCGCATGCCTCAAAGGGTAGCGCCTAGTAGTACATGCCTCAAAAGGGTACTTGTCATTCCAAATTTTATTTCATCTCCTTTCTTCTATTCATAATACACTTTCTCTTCAAAAATGTTTTTAAAGTAATCATGTCATAAGCTAGTGGGAGAATCATTCATGGAAACCTAAGACCTAAAGATTTATCATGCACATTCTACTTATATACAAGCTAACAACCAAAGTACAGGGGACCCAAGCTAATCAGAAAAGGTACAAACATCCCCAAAGCACAACAAAAATCTTCAAAAATTTTCAAAAATTTTTCAAAAATAGGCACCTCACCCCCACACCAAAACTTCACAATGTTCTCATTGTGGGAACTAAGACACTAAAAAGCAAGCACATAAGTTATACAACCATAAAACCACACTAAACTACAAATATATACAAACTAGGATAGCACAAAAATCAAAAACAAAACAAAACCAAAACAAAACCACACACACATATTTACAAAAGCCAAGAAAAATGAAATCACAAAAGAAAGCCAAAATCGAAACTAAAAACAAAGCAAACACACATATTCACAAAAACCAAAACAAAACCCTCTAAAACAATCCAAACCACTACATAACCAAAACCAGAATATAAGCTAAACTAAAATAAAGTAAGACCCAAACATACTTATTTGTAAAAACCAAAGACCAAAATCAGAAAAGAAAGCAAATGAAAGATAAAAATCAAAAACAAGAACAAACCAAACTAAAACAAGACAAAGCCTAAACATACTTAATCACCAAAATAAAAATCAAAACCACAACTGAAACCTAAATAAACAAAGACAAAAACAAAAGAAAACAAGAAAAACAAATAGAAGACACTAAATAAAAGGCTAAATAAAGGTAAACCTAAAACAAAACAAAACGCACAAGAAAAGGAAAACACAACACAAAACCAAAAGAAAACCAAAAGAAAATATCAAAAAGAAAACAAAACACATTACTCGAATTTAGAAACAGTTCTAGATATCCACAACCAATACAAAATGAAAGAAAAGAGAAGAAGAGGAGAAGAGAGAAAAGTGGAACGATCATACCAGGTTGGATATAGATTGTACCCAAACTATGCCTCACAAAGATTATGCAAATGAGGCTTATGGAGTATCAGCCACTCCATCACAACTCACAAGCAGCTACTCAGATCAAAACCAACCAATGCTCGTAGTAGCTTATCAAACATACGGGCACAATCCTCCCAGAAATGCAAATAGTAAGAAACAGGAATTGCAACCCAAATAAGGCGCATAAATTCAATGCAACTCAATACTCTTTTGAGCTTATCAAAGGTCGTAGCCCAATCAGAAGAGAGATGTGCATATGTAAAATCAGATGCACAAGTCAATGGTTTAATGAAGATATGACTATATGAATGCAAAAACCATCTAAAGTGATCTGAATGATCTAAATGAAATCTCACATCTCTAAGAGAGGAGGGGAGAGGACCACAACAAGGCCAATCAAAGGAAATATGAAAATCAAAGCTCAAATGTCGGCATGAAGTCAAGTCTTACATTTCAAAGTGATCCTTGAGTCTATCTATGCCATTATTATCAAGAGTCTGATCTAAATAAGGAATATCAAGCACAAAATTCTCAGGCTCTACAAAAGTAGACTCGGGAGGGTCCAAAGAAGAAAGAAGAGGGGGAAGCGGAGAACTACAATATTCAAGAAGGAGGTCAGCTTGGACAGGATCAACAGAAAATGATTCATATTCAGCACGGAGATCCTCATTTAAACTCATATCGACATCAAACCCATAAAAAGATTCATATTCTATATGCAGAATATTATCATCTAATTTAAATAGAAGGTCGGGAATGATGGAATCAAAAGAGAATGTTTCATATTCAATATGAAAACCCAAATCAAGACCTTCAGTAACATCAAACTCATATGAGAAAGATTCATATTCCGCACAAAGAATATCATCATCAAAGTTCAAAATAGTGGGTTCAGTTACCTCATCATGTAACTCCTATGAAATATCTTTAGAATCATCTAAATCATGAGGCTTAACTTCAGGTGTGATGCTTATATCTAACTCGCTAACAGTATCAGATTATTCACCCACATCAAATTCACAAAAGTTGTTCAGAGTGGTGGGTAGGTCAACATAGACTAAGATATCTTCAGTTACATCTTTGGGTGAGCTAGTGAGGCATGCAAGGTCTGTTGATAAAGACGTAGGGAGGTCACTCTCTAGTTCTAGATTAGGCAAAGGCATGTTTTCATTCAAATCAGGCCTAGTAGAATAAGAGGGTTCATAATCATCATAGAGACTAATGTCCGGTTTAGGAGATCCTCAACTAGCATCAATCTCACGAGAAGTCTCCCTATTTTTTGTCAAAACATTGAGAATATTTAACAATTTCCACTTTTATAATCTCTATCATTTGTTCAGTCATATCGTTAATCTTCTTTTCAAAACTTACACATGTAACATCAATATACTCACGATAAGGACAAGTATAAGCATCATGATCAGGAGATTCACAATAATCGCATAACACAGGAGGCATATAAGAGTTATATGAGTCATAGGAATTCATAAAGTGATCTGAAAAGTAAGAATTAGCATGAAAATCATACTCTCCATAAGTCGGGTATATAAAAGTCTCATTAACTTGTTCAAACGTATAGGTTTCCCAAGCTAATTTTTCAAAGAAATCTCAAACTTCATTTTGAGTTTTAGATAATAATTCTATTAAACCTTTAGGACAAAGTGATTCAATATAACTCCTTGACTCAACATTTAGACCCATAGCAATGACCTCACAAATTTCCCATTTTTGAAAATTATGATTCAGATGAACGCGATATTCATTAAGCCTTGAAAGATAACTCCAAAAAGGTTCGTGCTCATATTATGGGAAATGAAAAACTGGCATTTCGAAATTTTTTGAAGTTTTTAAAACTTTTCAATTTTTAGGGGTTTTCAATTTTTCAATTTTATTTTTGGGTTTTTTGGATTTTCACAAATTTTTTTGTGATTTTCAAGTTTTTCAAAATTTTTTTGGATTTTAATCTTTCCCCTTTTTTTTGGATTTTTGAATTTTTTTGAAGAAACGATTAAACTAAATAACAATTGATACCAAAATAAAGAAAGTTGAAATTTATGCCAAAATAAAGTTACGAAATGACCAAAACACATCATTTAAACAAATCATCACTAATAAATGAAATAGACAAATGAAAGCAATGACATAAGAAAGTAGCTACGAAAATGAAAATATGATCTAATCTCATGTCATCGTCCCCAGCAACGACGCCAAAAACTTGTTAGGAAAAATTGAGAGTTTAAAACAAAGTGCCGCAAGCGTACAACTCTCGCTATAGTACTTGAGGGTCGTCTCCACAGGGACGAGGATGAGATTAAAGTCACTAAAGGGTGGATTAACTAACTACCCTAATGTGATCTACACTAAACCAAATTAAACTGTTTAAGGAAAATATAAGTGTTCAACTTAAGTTAAATGACTAAAATGAACTAAATCTAAGCATTCGACTAAATGTAAGCACACTAGGGAAACTATGCATTCAACACCATTCAACATTCAATGCTACCAAAACTAGCCAACATCACTCCTAAGCATTGACTATCCCAGCAGCTACACCAATGTTCAAGCAATTTAGAACCCATCATCTGCTACTCTAAACAGATTGCTGTCATTCAACCAAACCAAAGCTCAAAACAGCAAACACATCAATCATCAGCAGTAATCACAGAACACTAATGAACTCACCTGGAATGTTACCAGCCAGAACTCACCTGAGCCTCAGCCACGCATGAATAGAACAGCCGTGCGTCGAGATGAAACAGGGGAGGGGAAAACTAGCGAAATCACTCAAATAAACCCAAAGATTTTTGCAATTACAACTGAAATACTTGAATGCCCATTCGAAAATCGCAATTCAAGCGTAACTACATGAGTTTAAATACTGAAAACAACTGAAAATTCGAAACCCTAACTTGAACTAAATCCTAAATTTCGAATAACTTGAAACGAAAAATGAAATTAACCCTAAAACTAAACTTAATCTAACCTAAAACCCTAGAATTACCTAGCTTCCTTTTAACGGCATCGACAGCTCCTTTTATACCCAAACTCAGCTTCATTTCAGCCGTTCGATTGGGGATATTGTGGATGGTGCTGATGATGATGTGCTGGCAATTTGTTGGAGCTGCTGTGCTGTCCTGGCGGTTCAAAGAGAGAGAAAGAGATGGTGTAGAGAGAGATGTGAGGGATCGAGAGAATGAAGATGGTGAGGGAAGAAGATGGGGTCTGGGTTCCTCGGGTTGATTTCGGGGTTCGCTTAACCGAGAAGAGGAGAGGGAGGGGGGTTTTAGCCGAGTCACGTGCCTCGCACGCCTGGGGGGCTGGGCCGGTTCTTCTTGCTTTTGGACCGGTTCTTTTAAATTTTTTGAGCCGGTTCAAGTCACTTCTACCCATTTTTCAATTCCCGGCATTTTTCACCATTTTCTTCGCATTTTCCGGCATTTTTTTGAAATTGTTCAAAACCTGCAAGACAAAATAAAATCAAATAAAAACCTTAAAAATACGATTAAAATGAGCATAAAATAGGTGTAAAAGTACCTTAAAAATAGCTCATTTTTCGTACGAACATTTGCCCATCCTGAAGCACAAAGGAGGTCGAATAGGGATCAAAGCTCTCAACTAGCCATTTTGAAAACTTCCCCAGGATTTGCTTCAGATCAACCTTCAAGAAGGAAGCAAATCCCATTAATCTGACTGCTTTAATCTGGGCTTAATTCAGCTGTGCCACCATTGATGAGAATGAACGGATACTCATCCTCGTGATGAATGCCTTTTGGTACATTCTCTTTTCATTGACACCCTTCTCATATTTTAAAGGCTGCTCTTGTGGGGCCATCTGAATGTCCTGCCCTGAGCTGCTAGTTTTCTCCTCTAGCAAAGTAGCACCAGCACTCAATTGAGCATCCTTTTACTCGATGGCTTGTTTGCCTTCGGATTTTGATGCAGGCTTTTTTGTTTTTAGAATAGCCTTCGGAGCTTCATGAATGGGCATCTCTTCTTCCCCTTCTCTCTCGTTCGAAAGACATTTAAGGTGTGTGAGAATTTGATATATTTTTTTAAAGAACCTACTAAAACTCGTCAAATAGACAAACAGATATGGGGAACGATCACTGAAACTATACCTAATCATCACTAAATATATAACTAATGATTACTAAATATACAACACATATGAAAAATATTCACTTAAAGTTTGAAATGGAATTTTTACCTCGTCGAAGGTTGTTCTTCTCCAGTGCCCTTGGCAGTTTGTTGAACTTTTTCTCGGGCCACGTTTTCTCGGCAGTAAGCCCTAGACAAAAAGCAAATCCATGTGAAACTTACAAGATTGAGGAAAACAAATCTTTCAAACCATAGTAATTCTCTAAACTTTACCACATTGTACAATATTAGTAAAAAAATAAATTTAAAATCATGAAAGGTGGTTCGAAAGTGAAAGATCAGAGCATGGTATATTTCTAAGAACCAAAAGACATGCTTTTTAGTACAAAAATAGACTAGAAGCTTTTAAAAATAGAATTAAAAAAAGATTTCCAAGAAAATATGTAAAATTACGAAAGATAAAAAGAAATCGAAGAGAAATCACCAAAAAAAAAATCCAAAATAAGTGCACTAAAACAGAGCAAGAAGAGCAATCTGAACACAAATGTCAAGAATCTCACCTTCAAAGTGCAAAGAAACTACAGAGAAGTTGAAGGGGTTTGACGAATATTGATAAGATTGCAGATTAGAACTATGTGTGTGTGTGAGAGAGAGAGAGGGGGGGAGAGGGAGACCACTAGAGAGAATAAGAAAGATTGATAATACCAGAGTAAGATGCACGCGAGAAAGTGAACAGACAGTCGAGCAATAGAGCCAGAATAAGAGAGAGATTGTGAATGAGAGAGTGAGCTGGTTAGCTATCATAGCTGAGTGTAGATATTAGCTTGGTATAAGAACATTAACTAGTCAACACCTTTTTTATAAAACTGAATTGTGGTTTCTGTGTTTTTATGTTTACTTTTTTGTTAATTTTTAAAAAACATTTTTTTGCTGCGAATTACATAATCAAATATTTAGAGATATAATACATATTTCAATTTTGTATAAGGCAATGAAGTTTGGAATTATTATCGGTGATCGATAGGTGTTGCTGTGGTGATTAGTAAAGGTTTAGTGATCACTAGATGTATCATGGTGATCAACACATCCTCAATTGTGGTTGGTGATCAACAGTTCCAGTTTTGGTGATCATTAAAAGTATGTCTCTCGATCCCTGGTTCTATTTATGGTTATTAACATATTATCAATTACAGTTACTGATATCAGCCTATTAGGTAGTGATTAATAGGTGTTCATTCAGTGATCATTAGCATTACATTTGGTGATCAATGGATTTCTTTATGTTATCCTAGGCAATGTCTATAAGATCACAATACATGTGTATTTATAAACTTAGTGATCAACGCAAGTAGTTTTGGTGATCATTATAACTATGCCTCATATTCAAGAGATCAATTTACATATGATTACTGATCACTAATCAGATATCTAATGGTCATCAAAACTGAAATCCATTACTTTCTTGACTTTTTCAGCCTTGTGGTTTCATAAACATTCACCATCCTCTTCACATGTGCTGAAATTGCATTGGTAGGTGAAGTAAGGATCTTGTGGTAGCACTCCACCCTAAACTTATGGACTTCAGCAACCTTAGATACAAATCAAATAAGGGGTGCGCACAACAATTGTCATCATATCTCAAGCTTAAATGTGTTTATTTAGTAAAATAAGTTTGCATTAGGAAATTTTCTTCTTAAAAGAGGGTTGAGTAGCATGTTCACCTGATTATTTGCAAATCCTACATCCCACGGGTGGGGCAGTCCTTTGTATTCCTGCATGTGCTTTATAAAATAAATGGTTTCATTATCATCTGTCTTTGAAGCCTCTTGCTTCCGAGACAGATCTATGTATCTCAGTTTAAATTCATCAATGGAGTTTGCTCTTTTCTTATCACTCTGTTCCTCTGTGAGATACTTTTGAAAGAGCATGCTCCACAATGCTCATATAAAACTAAAAAATATAAAATTAGCAAAAAGCATCAGCTTAAATTTTTTTTTAAAGGCAAACTAAAATTGTATGAATCTTTACCAAGAAATTTGAAAAGTACTCATATATGTAATGTTCTCTGCGCTTTGTCTTTATATGGTCAATTATGTCCATACTTTTTTGCTTGAAATTAAAACAAATGAGAAATTATTTTCCATCATCATAACAATGGAAGAACACCTAAAAACTCTAGATTTATCATAAACTAGTGCCTAAATAATAGGCATTGAAACGAAACTCTTTTTGTTTTTTTTTTTTTTTAAGTGTCTCTATCTGGCTTAATTCTCACCATGTCAACTTGCTTGAAATTGATATGTGGACTCAAGACAGCTCCTCGTTCAGCTGGCGGAAGAACACAGCTTCAGCTAGCTTTTCCTGTTTTGTCTTCATGTATGAATGCTTAGCCCAAAAAAAAAAAAAACTTTTTGCGGCCACAACAATCAATGTATTTTATAAAAAAGTATACATGTATGTATAAAATATCCTTGAAAGTTTTTTTTTTTCAATTAGCTTACAAATGTTTTGGTTGTGAAGAAAAGCCTTTGAATATGGGAACGATCTGTGTTCAGTTTGCTTGCATTTAATGTATTCGCCTAAATGTCCACTACGATTTCATCAACACGGTCATTGCCAACAATAGTTGAGAGCATGCCTCGGTTGGCTGCGTAGTATTAGTCCTCGCCCAGCGTCTGGCTAGCGAATAAACAAATGAATCCGTCACTAAAATATCGTTTGCAAAACACTTGTCTATGAATCACTTTTTTGGGATGCATATTTATTTTTGCCTCTGTTCTTCTTATGGGTTAAAGACAAAGTCAACATACAACTTCAGTTCACATGGAATTGCATGTAAGCGGACAACAAAGAAGGTGCATACTCTATTGACGAGGGTGGTGCATACACATAGCCAAAGAAATAAAATTCATACTATGGACATGTAACCTGGAAGAAAAATATAAAAACATAGACATTAAGTTTATCACAAATAAAACTAGTATTTTTTTTAACCTACTGGCAATCTAGTGATACCACATTGAGCTGACCTCATTATGTGCCTTTTCGGTGCTTCAACCAGTACAGCTTTACCTTTGTCAGTATTGGTTATTGTTTGCACATCTCGCATCTGAAGATACATCGTTGTCTTCCTGAGAGCATAGCATTATAGGACCTGTAAAACCACAACAACTAGTAAGGAAAAATTGTATGAATATAGTTTTAAATAAAAAACGGCGCTAAGGAAAAATGCTATGCACTCTTATACGAGATCATTCATGCAATTGCAATATGATTTAAAATTTTCAAGAATGGATGGGGGGAAAGTGGGGGAAAGCACGTCTGCTAGAAGTGAACACTAATTCATGAACTTATGATCACTAATTGATTATAAGTTTTGAGGTAATGATCACCAATTTAACACATTTTTGGTGCAATCTTTTCTGATCATTACTAATTTGTCTCCTAAAGATCACTGATTTCATCAATAACGATCACTATATTTGGAGTCCACTAGGAGTATTTAACCATAAAAAATCACTAATGTGCATTTATGATCATTGCTTTCTACCTTAGAGGATAAAATTTACATGTAAAAAGGATCGTTAGTAGAATGATCACCAATTTTTATGGTTAAGATCCCTAATTTGTATGATGACGGACAGGAAAAATGCACAATAATAATGCCATTAGTAACATCACAGAGCAACGAAAGACTTGACTACAACACTACGAGAAGAAATACCCGGCAGCAACGGTGGGTTGATGCACTGTGCGAAGGTCATCATACATCTCGTAACGACGTCCTCCACATCACAATTTATTACTCGCACTGCTGCTGCCAGATAATCAGGCTGCAAATCAACAATGATAACTCCTTTAGGCAGCGACTCTTTCTCTTCTTGAGACACTCTAAGGCTGAAACTGGATATAGTAAACTGTGGGAAGTCATGCACCTTATCTTGGTACCCCTTGAAATGCATCCCAATTGCGTTAATCTGTATCAGGAATCCTTCCAATTAATAAGAGTCTTGCGAGAGTAGCGGCGTTCTACTCTTCGATGTATTAGGCGTATCCCTGATGCGGGCATCACTCATCGATTCCATGGCTACCTTTCTTACTCTCTTGAGTGGGCTGCGTGCTCTAGGAATGAACTCCTCCAGCTCTGTTATGACTTCCGCCAGCCGTCGACTGCTGGTTATTATCAAATCAATTGCCGCCCGACCGTCCTGAAAAAGAGCCTAATGCAATAACCAACACTTATAGTCAAAAGGATATGCCACATTACCTAGAAACGACGGACGAAAATAGAAGAAGTACAATTTCTTTGTTTTTTTTCAAGAAATAATGAAATAAATTAAACATACTTGACTCACTCACCTTAACCTTTGAAATTCCTGTTTGATCTTCAGCTTTACCTTGATGTTTAACGCCTTTACTATGATCTTCCTTTTCATTAACTTGTTCCTCCTCGTCAGTCATGCATGTCTTATCCAATGTATTCTTGAGATAACCTCTTTCAAATCCGGTTACAGATTCTTATCGCACCCTATCTCTTATTTCGTCATTTGTCCACCCTCTTAACTTCGGCAATTGATGGGGCACCGACCTTAACTTGAACACCACACGATCAAGGTAACACAGCTGTAAGAATCACAAACAAATTCACAGGAACACAAATTAAAGACATATTGTAAAATGAAAGCTCAGCCAAAAAAAAAAGCAAAAACAATAAACCCTTTGTCCTAATCACTCATTGTGACAATGATCATCACTAATTTCTCTGCTAATGATCACTAATATGTTAAACAGGTAGATGGTGATCACTCAGGAAAAAATGCATGCAGTGATGAAATTGGTGATCATTAAACAGACAGATGTTGATCACTAATTGCGGATGTAAAGTTAGTGATTACATAGACCCTCGTCCCAAAAAAATTGGTAGTTATCAGTAAAAGAAATTCATAATCTGCAGAGCACAATTTGGTGATCAATATTGCAACAATTCCTGATTAGTAAATATTGTACCATATTAAATGTAACAAATTAGTGATAACCCCAGAAAGAAGTCATCAGTAATTAAACATATGATGATCACTAATTTTGGATTTTTTCACGATCTTATAATGCTCACTTGTTAATCATACATATATCTTCTAATGATAGTCACACCTTCATGGTGCAGAATTGCAAACTTAAACATATTTAATTAGGTAATTGATTGAGGTACCATTAGGAAAAGGATTAGACCTTTAAAGACCCGTGATGTCTTGCTCTTCCACTTATCGACTGACGACACAAGTGATCTCATTGTGTTTTGTGCCCAATTCAATCACGTCGCTTGTGCCAAATCTACCAATACATTCAAGATCATGCAATTGACTTCTCCATTTTTCTACCACAGAAACATACAGACACCATGAAGATTACAAAATTTCTTCTGAAGTCCTCACCCACATGTACTTGACCCTAAATCACATCAATCAGCTCCCCACATTTAGGAATGCTGTGACGTTCAGGCCATTGCTGTTTCCAATGATTTAAGAGGCTTCTGAACTCAGCAGTCATATCAATTTCATTTTCCGCCTCAACTATCTCAAGGGGGCCCGTAGGGAGAACTAATGTCACGTGCACATCACGCTCAGTCACCCTCATCCTACCATTAGTCAGTGGCAAGGAGCAAGAGCACGTGTCAAAGTTTTGGGCCAACACACTGCAATCTTCTCTGAGATTATGTGGACTTGTAGATGCAGGAAGCCCCCAAAACTGATTTCTCAGATGCCTTCCTCTTGCTTATCATTCAGATTTTGGATCAATTGCCGCAGCCCCTTCGGTGACATCTGGTTGATAAACTCCTTGACGTTCTTTCGTTTAATTTTTAATTGATCCGACATATCACGCTTACCATTTTCGTGCCTGATATGCCCTTCTTGGGCCTTGTTCATCATTTGGACGTCACCCCCGTGTTGGTCCTTGTCCGTCATTTGCTTATTAACCATTTGCACACGTACTTCTACCGCCTCTTGTACACTACACTGACCTTGGGAGGGTGCGGTCTGTCTCAGACATTCCAAATCTGCCTCAGTCTTGTGGTGTGGATGCTGAACATCGCTGTGCTACATGTCAGAAGTTGCATGTGAAGATTGACTGGAAGGACTAGGTGTCCCCAAAGGAATGTACTCCTCGACACACACATCACTGGAGACGATCTCAGCATCATGAATCTCAGGCTTATATAAACAAATACGGGGCTCGACATTTGCTGTCGCTTCTAATCTTTGAACCCGAGTTTGACTCGTCCTTTTTCTTGTACACCTTTTTACCACTTCAGACAACTGCGGTTTGATATGCTAACTGCAAACACATTTTCAAAGAACTGAGCTCAGTATTTTTAACCATCACTATAACCAAATGACCCTGGAAAAAGCAACATAAATCATTTTACACTGCCTTCCGTTAGCTTGTGTTCCAGCCGCTAGATTCTCTTGAGAATCACTAACCCTCATTGAAATTTGACTGCTCCGTGTGTTAACCATTTCTTTAAAAAAACAAAAGAAGAGAAAATGAAATAAAGAAAAAAAATAAAGAGATCACCCCTCTATAATAAAGGATCAACAATAAATAACCTACAGATCATTAATAACAGCTCTATTGATCACCAATAAGAGAAGCAGGAATTCAGTAAACACTTATTCGACGGATCACTAACAACATGTCCGCACAAGACGATGAACACAAGAACTGAGATGGAGAAGCAATTGCAGAAAAGCTAAACATTTATTTGAGAGATCACTAATCACATAACAAACGATCAGTAATAAGAGAACTATTGATCACATAATAACTCTACTAATCACTATATAATAATGGATCATTAATAAATAACCTACAGATCATTGATAACAGCTCTACTGATCACCAATAAGAGAAACTTGAATTAAGCAAACACTTATTCAACACATGTCCATCTCTACTGATCACTAATAACACATCCATTGATCACTAATAACACATCTATTGATTACAAACAATAATGGATCACCAGTAAATAGCCTACAGATCACTAATCTTATGCTAGGCATCGCCAATAACAAAACTACTAACCACTAATAAAATGTCTGTTGATCACATACAACACAAATGAAAATAAAATTCAAACAAAAATACCATGCAATTCAGAGCATTTGAGCCTTAAACAAATATACCAGGCCTGACTTACAAACAATCAGAGAAGAGAAATGATTACCTAGATAGATAATCACTACTTACATATGTACTGATCACTAATTACCAAACGAGTTCAAGCAAGACGCTGAAATAACAATTTTACACTCAATGTTGTAAATCAAGATGTACAATGTGAGAAATTTACACAATCAAAGTAAGAAATTGCACATAAGAGTGAGAAATTCACCATGTGACATCCAAACATCCACTAATCTTAGATAGAAACCCTAGATCTTGTAGAAACATGTATCTACAACTAGAATCAAGCCAAAATGCATAAACAAATATAAAATCAATGATGTAAAACCCACTGAATATAAGTATTTGAACAACTCACTGTAAATTATCAAAAACAACCAGCGACTAGCAATGCTTTGCACGAAAATACACGAAATTCAAATCAAAAAGCCAAAAAGTACAAGAAACTTTGCAAACAATCTGAGCGAAATGATGAGCAAGCTAAAAGGCGAGAAAGAGAGAGAGAACTCGACAAGAGGCGGAGAATGAACAAGGCAAGAAAGATCACATGACCTTCATTAAATCACGTCCGTTAATCTCGATCCAACGGCCAATATTGCTTCATCCTACTCATCCTATAGAGAACGTCATCCTACTAGAGTAGCTCCTCTCTCTCTCTCTCTCTCTCTCTCTCTCTCTATATATATATATATATATATATATATATATATATGTAACACATGTATATATAATTCTTTTTTCTTTTCTTTTCTTTCTTTTATTTTTCTTTGTAGAAAAACTTTCTCCTTGTACTAATAAATATTTGGGCTAATCGTTGGATTACTTTTAGTATCTTCATAGTTTATTTAAGAGAAGATTAGAAACTTATCCCTTATTGATTAACATGTTCTTTGCTGATTATTTTTTTTATTTTGTTTATTCACATGATGGTCCTATTTACGTCACATGCATTGGCAATTGTATATATTTCATGAAAAATTATTACTTTTAATCATCACAAATGTGCTGATTTATTTATTTATTTATAAGTTCTGAATGATTTTATACAGGGCATGATGAAATCTTATTTCAAAGTCATTCTGTCATCTAAACTTGTAGTTGCATAAATATTTCAAACATTGAACTGAATGTGGCGATGCTCACCTTGTTAACAAAAAATTAACTAATGTAATTAACATAGACTAGCTTCGGGCTATTACAGTCTCTCAAGCAAGATCCTCCTCCTCTTCTTCCATTTACTGAAACTTGTTTGCAGTCAGGGATTTATAGGGTAATTTACATTTGGGTACATCGAGCTTTGGTGTGTCATTTGCAGGACCAACTTTTTAAAAAAGTCACAGTCAGGTCCATTGAGATATTACACCATTATTAACATCTGGGGGATAAATCATTGTTGAAATTTATTTGTAAATCCCTAAACTTTTCGTATTTGTATTTTAGCCCAAATCCTGAAAAACTTACTTTCGAAAAATCTAAAATTGTGTATGTGATATTTTGCGCACTAATAATACTCGAAGTCCTCTTTCATCTAATATCAGAGCTACTTGACAAAAAATAATTAAGATAATTAAGCTAGTTAATGACTAATTAAGCTAATTAACTGTGATTAATGCTTGAATCAACATCTGCTTGCCCCAGTCCTAATTATACGCATATTGTTTACTCTCTAGAAGGAATTACTTCACTAGCTCCTCAGTTAAACTATATCATAGATATAGTTTTAGAATTAAAAGCAGAATTAGTTAAAATTAAGATTGAAGTGAAGGAGCTTAGGAATCAATTAATTACAATCCATCTTTATCTTATTAATGAAGTTAGACATAGCAGAAAATCTATTTTCAGCATTAGTACTCCATTTTAGTACAAATATCCTTTCCAAAACCCAAAAAGAAATCCATTTCGATTACAAGATATAAAAATCCAAAAAAAAGTAGGAGAAAAATCCAGTGAAAAATCGGCTGAAAAAGTAGAAAAAGAAGATGGAGTATAAGCAGTACACTCTTGAAGAGCTACAAAAAATATTCGAGAAAGAACAAAATCCAGAAGAATTAAACAAGATCATGGGCGCAATTAGTGATAAACATGATGTGTTATTTAATGATAATGAAGGGACTAATAATGTTCAATTAAAAGAGAAAATATATCAGCAGATGAATCTGATTAAATTAGAACATCTTGATGCATTACCATTAGAAGAAATTAGGAGAAAACTGGATAAGAAATATTGTAAAATCACTGTTGAAAATGAGATCAATCGGATTGGAGAAGAACTCGACCTATATAAAACAGAGACTAATTTAGTTAACAATGTCATTCCTAAGCATGAAGAATTTGTTAAACCTTCTAGAAAAAATACTCATTTCTCAAGACCTAGGTATGCTCTAGCAGGGCATACAAGCAATTTTTCTTTTGGGTTTATCCCAAGGAAGATCACGACCTATGAAGAAATTGGTCTTACCCCAATTAGTCAAATAGGATACATCTTAAACATTGATGGAGCTCGTAATAGAGAAAAAATATTTGAGAACTGGAAAAGAGGAATGAATAGTATCTTAAACCTAAATACGACATGGACTGCTGTAAAATTCCTAAACTATATCGAACATAGTTTTTCAGGCACTGTGCCTGACTGGTACGATTCATTAAGCGAAGACGGCAAAAATACATTAAGAATGATGAAAACACCAATTGCAATGTTCAAAAATTTATGTAAAGAAATAGAAACTGAATTCATCGGATCAAAACTTGATTCTGAAGAAAAAGCAAGAGAATCGTAAAGAAAGATTAATAATATAGAACTATGAGATATTAGATATATAGAAAATTATATTACTAAATTCAGTAAATATTATTATAAAATTGGACATAATGAAACTAATCTTGGTATGTTCTCTGAAAAATTGCCATATCTGATAAATTTCATAATTAATGAAAAATACAAAGCATGGCTTGAAAAAATAGATGTCATTGACACCATTGGTTCAAGAATATCTTATTTACGAAAATGGGTCAATGATCGATGTCTTGATCTCCAGAAGCAAAAGAAGATAAAGAAGCAGTTCTTAATTTGCTGGGATTTACCTCACAAATAAGGAAAGGAACCTAAAAATAGAAGGAAATGAAAATTCTACAAGAAAAAGAGCTTTAACAAGTCGAGGGAAGAGAAATATAGAAGAAAATATTATAACAAACTAACTCTTAAAAAAAACGTAGATTTTTTAGAAAAGCAGCTTATTGTCCTGTAGGGAAAAACAACTACAAATGTTGGGCATCCAGAGAAGCAGGACATTATACTAATGAATGTAAAAATAGAAAACCAAGATGTCAGAGGAGATTGGACCCTTCTCATAATCCAAAAAGACATCATCTATAAAAAATCCATCTTTCAATTAAAAAGCAAACACGTGTGTGAAATGATGGAAGGAGATCTAGAGAAAAAGGATTGCGAGGATGACATTGGAAAAGTTAATCTTATTAATTAGGAAAGTATCCTTAAGCATAACAAAGATAGAATAGGTATATCCATGCCTGAAGTGTCCAAATTCAAATTACTCAACTACAATATTATGGTAAAGATATTGATCTTTACGCTTTACTTTGTGACATTAGGCATAGGGTTAAAAACCAATTTATGTAATGGGTTAGTAGGATTCAATTACCGACTAGGATATTATGTGAGTCTAAAGAATGAATTTGCTAAAAACTTTTTATCTCTTAAGATAAAAACAGTTGGAATAAACATGAAAAGAGGAGGATATCCTTTAAGGATATTTTGAAAAGTCATCTACAAATTAGATAATACAATAGACCTAAAGACTAAGGTAGTAATGATAGAAGTAGAAAAATTTGAAAGTCCTACCACTACGCAAAAGATCCAGAGGATCAAGTCCAATCCCAGGAGATAAAAATCGATCGATCATAGATAACTAGCTTTGCTAACCCTACAAACATCAATAAGAAAAATATAATAAAAATTGATGAGGAGGGTATAATCACCATTAAACTCTAATTATTAAGTAGCATGAGTACAAAATCAAATTGGGGAGAAGGATCTTTATCAACTAAAGAAGAGCTTAAAGAAGATGATACAATTAGCCTCACCAATGAAATGAGTAGAATGAGTTTTGAATCTACAAGACCCAGTGTAGATCGAAGTATGGGTCTAGAAAGAAAGGTCATTGGGTAGAAAATTGAAACTGTTAGTTAACCAATCTATGAGGATGAATTAGTTAAAAAGATTACTATAGAGATACACTATGAAGCTACAAATACAAATTCTAATGGCATCTATGTCCCAATAAACATATGCTTAGAGGGATGTAATACATATGAGTTATCTGCCTACATAGATAGTGGGTGTTCTGTCTGCTTTGAAAAAAGAATATTATTTCCAGAATTTATGTGAAAGAAAGCTAAAAATCCTTTACAAGTAAGCATAGCTAATAATAGTGTTATGAGTCATAACGAGGCAGTAGAAGGATTATCCATAGAATTAAGATGAGTCCAATGCATTATACTAGTTCTATGGGCTACTGATCAACCTTCTCATGATATGATTATTAGAAATAATTATCAAAGATTATATTCCCCTTGCACACAGACCACAAACCGAATAATATTTATAATTAATGGTCACTTAGTTCCTACCGAAAAATTAAGTAAGGCTTACACTCATTAAAAAAAATTGAATTTACACACAGGCAGCGTGGTGAGAAGGTAATGCCTACACAACGAGAAGTAGCACTAATAATCTCATTGCTTGAGTTATCTATTAAAGAGTAGATTGTTGAATAACAAGAAAAACTATGCAAAGAACTCTACTCTGATATTCCTCTAAAATTTTTTGTTAAAGATAAAACATTTGCTAAAATCACTTTATTAAATCCTAACACTATTATCTGAATTAAACAAATGGTGTATATACACCAGGACATCCAAGAGTTTAATAAATAAATAAAAGAACTCCTGGATAAAGGATTAATTAGTAACAGCAAGAGTCCTCATACTAGTCCTGCTTTTATAGTAAGAAATCATGCTAAAGAAAAAAGAGGAAAAACAAGAATGGTGATCAATTATAAAACGCTTAATGATAATACTATCATTGATGGTTATTATATTCCTAATAAAACTATCCTTTTCAATAGAATTCAAGGAGCCTCTTGGTTCTCAAAAATGGACTGCAGAGATGGTTATTAGCAAATAAAAATGGATGAGGAAAGTGTTCCTTTAACTGCATTTAGTGCCCCGCAAGGACATTATGTGCGGATAGTAATGCCATTTGGTCTTAAAAATGCACACCAAATATTCCAAAGAAGAACGGATAACATCTTTAAAGACCTTAATCATTGTTGTTTAGTTTACATTGATGATGCCCTTGTCTTTTTCAAAACCATAGAACAGCACAAAGATGATATCTTGGCTGTCACCCTAAGATACATTGACTATGGTATTATACTTGGTAAGAACAAGTGCATTTATGCTGCGCAAGAGATTGAGTTTTTAGGTTTAGAAACAAAAACTGGATAGATTATTCTACAAAAATATATTTTCGAAAAAATAGAAAAATTTCCTAAAAAGATTGAAGATAGAAAGCAACTAGAAAGGTTTCTTGGATACCTAACCTAAGCTTCAAATTTCATTAAAGATTTGGCTAAATTAACCGAGCCAGTGTAACAAAAACTCAAGAAGGATGTGAATCAGACATGGACCACTAATAATTCAAAGATTGTCTGAAACTTCAAAAAGATGTGCAAAAATCTTCCTATTCTTGATTTACCAAATGAGCGAGACGATTTAGTTCTTGAGACAGATGACAGCAATGAGCACTAAAGTGCAGTACTCAAAATCAAAGAAGGAGAAAAACTTTGCAAATATTATAGTGGAACTTTTAATAATGCAAAACGCAACTATCCCACGATAGAAAAAGAAATCCTTGCAGTCATAAGAGAATAGAAAAGTTCTTAATCTTTTTAGCCCCAAAACCTTTTCTTATTTGGACTGATTGTAAAGGAATACTTGGTTTTATAAAAAAGAATTTATCAAATATGCAAGCGTAAAGGTAACTCCTGCATTGGTAATTATGGCTTAACCAGTTTTCCTTTTCTATTGAACATATACAGGGATCGAAGAACTCTTTGGTAGATAGTTTAACTCGAGAACTCGCCAAAGGTGATCATCAAAGCTGACCAGAAAAGGTAAAAATTCATAATAAAATGTCATTCCTGTTAGAATGGGTTTCTCCTTCTACTAAAGTCCTTATTGATAATTTAGAATTCCATACAAAAAGTAGATCACGTTTTGGTCTACTATCTTCAGCCTACCCAATAGCCCAAGGATTTTCTCTTCTAGAGTTACAAGTTAATTACCTTAGATGTCCCTATGATATCCAAGAAAAAATAAGCTAGCTCTCATGTTCAAGAAAAATAGTTCAATGAGTGGTATGCAGCCTGCGTAGATTATTATTGTAACTATTATTATGATATTTGGGAATCTTGGAGTACAACGATCTATTTTCCTAATAAGTTTAGAGTGGGTGGCATTAGCTTCCTAGTAAATTCTCTCTCTCTAAACGGTCCTGTCATGAAAGCCAGGGATTACGAAATCGTAATTTACTTTATGGAGTTCCCAGACTCGAAATTCCCATTTTTCTCAACACTAACTAAATTCCAATAATGCACGTTCAAGAAGATCCATTGGATTCTTACATCTCCTGATAGTCCAATAAAAACCCAAATAGTAAATGTCTATATGTAGAAGTACATTGTGCACTACTTCAAGTATAAAAATGCAAAAGCCAAATCGGCTCATTATTTTATCCACATAGTTGATTTAGACGACCCTGAAGATCGATGATAGGAACAGAATCCAGAACGTCGAGAATTAGTTATTGATCCTGCTTCAGCAAGAGCCATTGGATTTTTCAATATTATCAACAGAGTTGGAGATTAATTGAACTAGGAAAAACACTAATGCATTGCGAAAATACTACATTCGCTTATCATAATGAGTTTAACGAATATATGAAGGTTGAGGGAGCGACTTCAGAATATGTTTTTGATTATCTCTTTGATGTTGGAGCTGGAAAATTCTTATCAAAAAATAAAAAAATATCTTCTAGAATTATTTGAGAAATGGGATCTAGAGCATATTTAATTAGATGAAGATTTTGATGATTATCTAGGTAGTAATGGTCTGGAAGATATAATTGGAGATAAAGGCATACAGAATCTCAATAATGATGACTAGTCTTGTCATCATTAAAAGCTCTGAAAAGTGTTTGCTCCATTATTATACTATTTTGATAGGTAGAAAGTCTATAAAATAAAGTAGTGTACTATACTCATCAGTGTGTACAGTAGCCATGTAAAAAATCAGTATGTACTGTGGCCATTAGGGCATCCTATGTACCCCTAACCCTCTATAAAAGGACAGACTAAGTGTTGAGAAGGGCCACGATCATTTGAGCATTCTTGAGCACAAAAGAAGTCGGGATTCTCCATTTCTCTATAAATAAGCATCTCTATGATCTTAACTTAAGTCCTCCGTCAAGCTTTCCATTGTAATATTTACACTTTCAAGCTTTCAATAAAAGAAGCTTCCCATTAGGGATTGTTATTCAATCGAACCTTATGTCTTAAATATTATAAGTTCTTGATTAAAGTCTTACTATCCTTTAAAATATAAAACTTGATTAATGACTACAGTCTAAGGTAGAAAATGAAAAAGATCTATGCTATGCTTGATCTAAGGAATGTGTGTATGAGATTAGCAATCTCTGTAAACTGAAAGCTAGAGGAACGCCAGGGTCTAGCGCGGCTAAGTTCAGAGGTCGAAACTCTCTAATTAAGTTTTAATTGTTTTATCTAAGCGTGGTGGGCCTATAACAACAGAAAGTATAATATATAAGATATAAGTAGTAGATTATGATAACTAGTACTAATAAAGTCAGTATAAGAAGTTTAATCATGCATATTTCATTAAAAAACTCTAAAAATAGCCTATTTGCATAGCTAACCCTTTTCAGGGGCTTTTCTGCAATTTTTAAAAGTTTAAGGACTAAAATAATAATAAAAAGTATCAGAAAGTTAGTTGTACCAAAACTAGAGGTACCAAAGTGTTAAGTTTTTCAAAATCTGGTCCAACGTGTGAACACGCTAAAACTGGAGGTACTGAAGTGTCAAATTTTCGGATTTATATGAGCAAATGAACAACCTGATTCATTTGATACACAACCGAAAATCCATCTACAAGGGAGGCATTGAAGATGTTCAAGGAGGATCCCTTTCTTTGTTGGATGTCTCTAGCTCCGGGCTACAGGCACAGCCTCAAATTAGGGAATCTATTTTAGACCTTTAATGATCTCTTCGTAGAGGTAATCATAAAAATGATTTCGTGCTTATTTTATATCAGGGAAGAAAATTAGCTAGGTTGTTTCCAAGTGCCTTGCTGATATGAAGATAGATAAGAAAAGCGCCTGCTTAGAAAACGATGCCATCAGTGCAAGGATGTTTAAGGAGGTTGAAGCAATAAGTCTTTCAGGTTTGAAGTCAACCTTTCGTTTGTGATAGGCAAAGAGGTAGCATCTAAGACACACCGCTGGTCTATAGTCAAGAAGATAGTTAAGCCCAAGAAGATGTCTTTTGTGTCAGAGGAAAACGATGAAGTAGATGAAGGTGACTGCATCCTGCATTATGTTTTTGAGAAACTTATGGGCGTTGAGACAACAAAGGATTTGTTAAGACAATTAGAGGCATTAGAGATTGTCATCCATGAGCTTGAGGAAGGATTGGAGTCAATGTCTAGGGGCTTAGTCAAAACAAGGGCTTCCCTCCTTAATGTAATCAACTACTGAGATAGAGAGAGATGCCTAATTGGCACTAATTTTATAGAGGATTAGGGGTTAGTTATGTATTTATAAATTTATAAAAATAAAAGAATATACTTTCATTCATTGGCATATTTCTCTTACTATATTTGATTAGTTCTATTTTGATGCATCAAATTCATTTTTCATTTGACATTGAGCTTCTTGTGCTTAACGCAATCACCTTACATAGTTTTGATTGGATGGCTTCGTTACTTCTCCATTTGTATTCTGATTGATAGAGGGAGGCGGAATGGAAAATAAGTTGTGCTTGTACCTAGCTCTCTGATACTACTGTTATCAACTTTTATAAGTTTCTAATACAACATAATCGATCATAGAAATTCAAGTTATTCATCGAGGATTGCATCGCATTGAAATCTACTAAACATGAGATTACTACAAAGTTGGCACTTGGCACATATACATCCATTTTTCTATTTTCAATTTCAACCAGTTGAGTGTAATTAGATTCTTTATTTCCAAAAATGCCATCTCTATTTTACTCACATCTGATGCAAGCTTGCAAGTCAAAAATATGCAGAAGATCAACAGATATTAGAACTGATGTAAGAAATTGGATGCATTGTCCTTTTTGCACCGTTTTATCTAACATGTCACTCATGTACCTTGAGTTTCAAAATTTCAATTGGCTCTAGAGATGAGGATTCATACGTAGGATCATGAACATGACTGCATGGATGACCCCTCCCCTCTCGGTGACCTCATATTGGGTTCCTTTGTTTATGGTTTCTCTATTCCATTATACGTATTCAAACTAGAGAAAGGCATCCAAGAGACTCATACAGCAAATTAGCCTCTTCTTATTCAGTTTTTCCCCTTTTTGGAGATAGGAAATAAGAGCTACCTATCTTAAAGATCGCAATAAGAATTCAACTTTTCCGCATTTTGAACATTTCCACTGGTATCAAAGTTAAATAGAACTGCTTTATAATGCACTTCACGAAAGGAAGGTTTCAAGTGATTCTACTTGTCTTCTTTATGTTCATTTTCGTGTTGTAATAAACACACTATTTGCAGGAAGGGGGGAGCTTCTAGTTTCAGGTTACATTAGCAAGTAGTTTTACCATTGTTACTAAAGAATTGCAAATAATATTATCAGTTACTTCATCTCTGGTTAAGATATTGTAAACACCTAACAATGGCAGTCGAATTATTAATTTCCCAATGAAGAGGAAGCTAACCCAATTGTGAATCTGAAGGCCCAATGAGGTGATTAACCAAAATAGAATGACAAAAAAAAAATAGTAATGAGAGTACAATTAGCAGAGAGGTGGCTTGAGTCAGCAAAGGCCCGTTGGGCCTGGGAGCCGACCGGTTTACCATAGCTAGAAGCCAATCGATTTTCAACTTTTTTGCTCCCTTTTTTCTGAGTTCAAGTCCATCTCAGTTATCAGTGTTAATTTCGCAGGCGGGTTTAGTTAAAGGCAGATTTTTTATAACATTAGAAAAGTCATTATGCCTAACATAATTAGGAGGCGGTATTCTTTTCCTAGACAGAGTCCCTCTTATTATCACCTATAAAAGGAGGGGGGAGAAAAAAAAAGAGAGAGGAAAAAAGGAGGTAAATGAGCAATCAATTAATAAGTGAGAACCAGTCAATTAGTGAGATAAGAGTCATTGAAAGATCACTTGAAAGATCGTGAGGAAATTATCTCAAGTATCTCATCAAAGATTAGCCCCATAATCACTCTATTGGGCTCCCCAAGCAATCAGGTGGGTTGACCTGACGGAAAAAATTTCATCTTTCTCTTCTTATTTTCTCTTTTCATGCTTATTATGTTCTTATAAGTCAATAAAGATGTAATCTTTAAGTAGTTCCCACCTGCTGTAAATTGCTTATTTGACCTATATTTATATTAGAGTAATGATTGCACCTTTTTACATGAATTTATATGAAATATTACTAATATTTGTATAATTGTATATTAGCGTAATTAAAGGTTTAGATTTCACATGTTGAATAGTAGAGGCGGTCAGGGATGACAGGCAGTGATATGATGCACACCATCGCATCATCGTACCTTCAGCCCCGAAACTGGTTTCTCAGTTCGAGACTAAGGAGTCAAGATGAATCCTCACATTGGGGATTATACAGGGGCTTTTTGAAAACCTTTTTGAAATTGAATTGACTCATCCCTTTGGGGTCACGTCGGTTGTCCCTATTGGTATAATTCACTTAGAAAAGAGACTTGGTTTATAAGTTTTCCTAAAAACCTCACCGACGGCTCTATTAAATTGCATAGTCCCAACTGTTTATATTCCTTCTTGCTTTCTACCTCTTTTCTAATTTCTATATTTAGCATAGTGGTACTGATATAAGATAGTAAGACTGTCTAGAGCAGGACAAAGGATCCTAATATGACCTAAGAACTGGTTCGTTCCTATACAAGCAGGAAACTTGGTTCCTGGATCAGGTAATCATCACTTCCCTGGATCAGGACAAGGAAAAATAGTACCTTAATTCATGGTTCAATCCATTATTTCTGCAATTTTTTAGAAAACAAAAAAAGGAATAATATTTAGCTCTCTTTCCAAAAAAAATAAAAATAAAACACCCCAGTGAAAGGGTAGTCGAACCATTCATGGGGATTGCACCGTCAGGAGGTGGATCCTTATAGTGGTGACTCCACTTGGGATGATTTTCTTTAAGCAGGCGAGATTTGAAATTGAATATGAGAAATAGTTTTAGTTACGATTGCATTAGGCATCTTGCATTGAAAAAGGCTACCGTACGTGGGATAACGACACCTCCAGGTAGCGCAAACCTATTATCACCCTTCGGGAGATTAGTTGGCTACTTAGTTGGTCTACTAGACTTAACCGAGCATGCATTTGATCAACACACTCGTGACACACCTTTCAGTCCACATAACTTAGGGAAATAACCAAAACATCCCAATCTTGCCATGCACCCCATGGATGATGTACAGAGCGTTTGGATCATGAGAAGACTATTGGAAACCTAACCTAAAACATTTATAACTTAGAACCTTGGTTTAGGATTGGAACTCGTGTGCATACTTGGATGTGTTGTTGTATGACTTAACTATTTAGCCCTAGGGTTTATGCATTGATGCTTTAGGTCTTAGGAGAGCCCAGGTTAGGGAAAGCCGAACTTAGTGGCTAGGGTTATAGACTGAGCCGATTAAGCCCTAAGGGACTCTTGACCCTGAACCCGATTAGGTTCAAACCTTTGTCTAGGGAGTAAAAGTCCTAAAAGGGGACCGAGTCATAAGTATGACTAGGTATCTGTATATTAAAAAAACAAAAGAGAGAGAGAGAGTCTGCATCCTAGAAAGAGTCTGGAATTGCTATTCGTTTAGAACAAGGAAGGGAAGAAGAATCAGTGGACAACTGGATTCATAGAGGTTAGATTACATCATAATAGATTTGGACTTAAAATTAAAAAGGAAAAGAGTCAATACTGATGCAGACCGCTACCTTTAGATAGGTCCAACCTATTTTATATCAGTTTGAGTCAACATACAGTCTGTATACTGGGCTCTCAGTCTTAAATTTTCATAGTGCATAAGTCAGCGTATTTTGAGCCCTCATTTCCTAGGAAAATTATTTAAATGGGTTAGTCTTGGGAACTCTCCCTTATTTACCCGGGTAAGGAGGCCTAGGAAGCTGTAGGAGTGAAGCCTAACACCTGAGAGACTTTTATCTAAGGAAGAACTAGCAGAAGCTTGATCGGTTAGGTCAGAGTCAAGGTCAAAGTTAAGGGGAATCACACGCCTATTCCAATTGCAGGGAACAATGAGCTCACCCAGCTCATGAAGGTAATTGAGAAAATGCAAGTTGAGATGGAAGAGAGTGATAATAAGTTGGACCCACTAGTGGTAGCATTTCAAATCTTCAACCAGGAGACTTGAATAGAGAATAATGAACAAACTACTCCACTCAAATAGGAGAATGATAAAGAAAATGCAGGATCGGAGGATAGAAAAGGAAAAGAACTAAAGAAGAACACTCCCCAAGTTGATCGCATAGAGTAGTTACTTATGGAATCTTCGATGTTTAATAACTATTTTAATGATCATGCAGGATTCACTTCAATCCCAAAAGGGAAGCTGCCGCCAAAATTCACCATACCTGATGTCAAGTTTCATGGGACTAAAAATCCACAAGACCACATGAGGAATTCCATTAGCACTATAACACTAAAGGGAATAGACAAGGATATCATTCACTTAATATTCCCTTGGACTGTTGGCAAGGAAGTCATGAGGTGGTGTAACACTATTAACCTATGAAAAGTTACAAATTCGGATGATCCATGCAAGGAATTCTTGAACGAACATTCTTATAAAACTGATCTCCCAATCACACTCAGGAATCTAAAGTTACATAAGCAAGACGAGAGAGAAGTTTTTACTGACTACATGCCTAGATAGAGGGCAAACGCTACCCACATTGTGGGTCGACCCTCTAACATAGATCAAGTAAGGTTGTTCATCGGAAGCCTTCAGCCCTCATACTATCAACACCTGCAGTTCATGCCATTTGAGAGTTTCACAACACTAAGAAATGTCGACATGTAGGTAGAGGAAGAACTATCCAAGGAGGTACCAGCTAAGATAGGAAACAACTGGAGTAATCACCAAAGTAGGGATAAAAAGGGTAGTGGCCCCAAGGAGATGCACGTGGTAAACTGTATTACCGAATATAACCCTATAGGGACTACCTATACCTAAGCTCTGGAATGGCTCAGGTAGTCCAAAAACTTTGATTCGAGCAAGTGCTGCATATAACATCTGTTTAAAAGCAAAGATAGGGTCTGGCTGAGAAAAAACTGCAAGTACTGTAAAAGGAAACAAGAATAGTCCACAAAAGAATACATGGATATGGCTGAAAGTAACATCTTTGGGATGTGGTTCTACCAAGGCTACAGGAAGAAGGAAGACCCTACTATTGTTCTCTCTCTCACCATGTCTAATGGCAGATTCGATCCTGCTAACTTCATCGTCGAAGTTCAAGCTGAGGGCTACACACAATTAACTTAGACAGCTGAAGAGGAAGGAAAAGTGTTTATCGTAGCTATAAGGGGTAGTTTAGGGGAGTCTAAGATAGGGTCTAAGAGTCATTCTTTAGCTTCTGTGCCTTTAAGTGCTACATCAGATGTATCTATTTCTAATCCCAATAAGAGGAACTCTTCTGCTTATGACTCATCTTATTCCTTACCTTTTGAATGCTTTGCCTCTTATGATGAAAATGAGTAAGAAACCTAAAAGAATTAATTAAAGTGATAGAAGATCAAGCAAATCGAACTTCTATAATTGAGGATACAATGCTAATCAATTTGAGGACACTTGATGAACCCCGAGAACTCAAAATACGAAAACCGTTAACCCCCAAGGAGCAAGAAAATTTTATTGCACTCCTAAAATAATTCATGGATGTCTTTGCATGGTCTTGCAAAGACATGCTAAGCATTGATCGAGATATTGCAGAGCAAAAAATTCCTCTCTATCTAGTTATAAAACCGATAAAACAAAAACTCTGAAGGATGGAGCTAGAATAGGCCTTAAAAATAAAGGAAGAAGTGCATAAGCAATTGGATGCAGGATTCATTAAGGTTGTGCACTACCCACAATAGATAGCGAACATTGTACCAGTCCTAAAGAAGGACAGGAGAATAAGAATGTTTGTAGATTATAGGGACCTCAACACGGTAAGCCCAAAAGATGATTTTCTATTGCCACACATTGATGTTTTGGTCGATAACATGGCCAATCATGGTCTCCTTTTTTTTATGGATGGGTATGCAGGTTATAATCAGGTTAAGATGGTGGTAAAAGACATGAAAAAAACTACTTTCATTACCCTGTAGGGAATCTGTTGTTACACTGTGATGCCATTTGGATTAAAAATGCCAGGGCTATCTATCAAAGGACAACTACTACTTTATTGCACGACCTAACGTACAAGGAGGACAAAGCATATGTGGACGACATGATCATAAAATCCAAGCAAAGGGATGGTCATGTTCATGCTCTTCAGAAGTTCTTCACTAGACTTAGGAAATACAACATGCACTTAAATCCGCAAAAATGCCCATTTGGAGTCACCTCAAGCAAGCTACCTGGGTACGTCGTCAGTCTTCAAGGAATTGAGGTTGATCCTTTGAAAATTAAGGCAATACAGGAAATGCAACCACCCAAGACAGAAAAAGAGATACGAGGATTTTTGGGACGTAGAAATATATTATTCGCTCCACATCAAAGCTGATAATGCTATGTGAGACTATCTTCAAGAACTTGAAGAAAGGAACAAATACTAAATGGGACTAGGATGGCCATATACCCCTGTAATACCCCTATAATAGGCATTCCTTTAATCTTATACTCACAACGACATATACCACCAGGACGGCCATGCTAGCCCAGAAAATAGAGGGAGAAGAAAGGGTCATTTATTACATAAGAAAAAAATTCCTTGAATACGAGATCCGCTATATAGCCCTGGAAAAAGCTACCCTGCATTACTATGTGCAACCAAAATGCTCATACACTACATGCTGACCCACACGGTACATGTGGTAGCTCCAATGGATCCTATAAGATATTTGCTCCAACAACCTGTAATGAGCGGCTAGGTGGCTAGGTGGACTATAATGTTGTCAGAGTTTGACCTACAGTGCATGTCGCAAAAGTCCATTAAGGGAATGGATGTTTCTGATTTTTTTAGCGGATTTAGCAATAGAAGACTAACGGGAAGAACATTTTGAATTGCCCAATGAAGAAATCCTCCAAGTGGAAGAAGATTTATGGATGATGTACTTTGATGGGGCTTTCAATTAGAACGGATTTTGGGTAGATATCCTCTTGGGATCACAAAAAGGAGCACATATTTCTATTTCAATTAAACTAGACTGCGAGGTTACTCATGACATGGCAGAATATGAAGCCTGCATCATTAGGTTACAAGCTACCATAGAGATAGGGGTCAGTTACGGGTATACGGAGACTTCAATTTGATAATTAATAAAATATCCTAGAAATGGAAGGTAAGAAGCGAGGCCTTGGCACCATACCAAGCTTACTTTATAGATCTCACCAAGCATTTCATCCATATTATGTAGACTTATCTCCCATAAGAAGAAAACTAGTTTGCATATGCCTTAGTAAACTTGGCCTCGATGATTAACATCCCTAGGGGTAGCCATTCAATTACGATAACACTGGAAATAAGGAGCAAACTGATGCACTGTTGCACCACCAAAGTGTACAATGTCGACCTCGCTGCCTGGTACTATGACATTTACTAATACCTAACCAAGAAGGAATATCCACCAGGATCTTCCCTGAAAGTCCAGCGAGCATTAAGGTTCTTGGTCTAACAATACTTTGAGGACAAAGGGAGACTCTATAAGAAAATAGATATGGGCATAACTTACTTTGTGTAACCCAGGATGAGGCTCGTAAGATCATGAAGGAAGTTCATGGTGAGGAGTGCGGACCCTACATGAATAGGACAATGCTATCCAAAAAGGTTCAAAGGTTAGGGTATTAATGGTCCACAATTGAGGGGGATTGCTATGCATATGTAAGAAGGTGCCATAAGTGTCAGATGTATACTAACTTACAACATCAACTTGCTTCCTTCCTCTCGACATTAACCTCTCCATGGCCTTTCTCAATCTGGGGCATAACATAATTGGAAGTATTACCCCAAAAGTAACCAAGGGCCATGAATATGTGCTTATAACAATTAACTACTTCACAAAATGGGTAGAGGCGGCCTCTTATGCAAAAGTTACTTCCAAGCATGTCGCAAAGTTCCTCCTCAACATCATTTACAGGTATGGGGTTCCCACAAACTTATAATGATCAGGGGAGCCACTTTAAAAAAGATATCGCAACCCTGCTTGAAAAGTATAGAATTTAGCATCATAAGTCATCACCATACCACCCTCAGATAAATGGAGCAGTTGAAGCTACCAATAAAAATGCATGGAGGATACTTGAAAAGTGGTTGAGAATTACAAATATTGGCGTGATAAACTCCCATTTGCCCTTTCGGGGTATAGGACGTCAATTCAGACCTCCACAGAATCAACATGTACTCCCTTGTGTATGGAATGGAAGTAGTGTTGCCCATAGAAAACCAATACCCTCACCTAGGGTGATCACTAAAAGCCAAACTCCAGAGTCAGAATGGGTGAAAGCCCGATATGAAGAATTGGTAATAATAGACGAGAAGAGGTTAAAAGCATCACATAGCATCTGAATCTATCAAGCAAGAATCTTAGGAGCCTTTAATAAGAATCTTAAACTAAGAGATTTACATGAGGATGATTTGGTGTTGAAGGAAATAAGGGCACCAATACATGACCCAATCGGAAAATTTAGGCCCAACTAGTTGGGACCATACATCCTAAAGACCATGCTACGAGGAGCTGTGAAACTTATAGATACGAATGGAGGGGAATATACTCAGTATACTAATCTTGATAAATTAAAGAAGTATTAAGCCTAAAAGTCCATAACAGACTATTAGCTAAACTTATAACAAGTTCACAAGACCCATCCAAGGCCTAATATTGAAAAAACCATATAATGAACTATGAAGGCCTGATTTCATATTTTAGAAATGTAGGAAGCCTTAACTGGCCCAGCCTAACCAAATCCCAAAATTGTTTGGACATAGAAAAGCGGGTCCAGGCAGAGGAGGTATGAAGTAAGGGGGTTTATGGTAATTAGAGCAATAACACTTTTATTACCATCCAAAATTCTGAGAGCATACAACATGAAATAAAAAGTCATAATAGCATTCTACTACGAAAAGCATTAAACTTTATTAGCAAAACATATAAGAGGCAAAGCTTAAACTCCTAATCCTTCTTCAACTTCTTCACAACCGGCGAGGGGGGATGTCTTCTGGGGGGTAGGATCACTTGCTTCTTTCTTTCCCTATTGAGACATGACATCTTCTTTCCTCTCTTGATATATATTAGGTTAGCATAAATTGCCTTCCTCACATTATCATCACGTTCAGTCATCTACTCTAGATACTGCTCAGAGATATGCGGAGACTATGGGACAGATGACACCGTAACGATGGGAAGACCAAGCCAATGGTTCTTCTAGGAGTTGACATGAGAATATTCATTCTTATAAACTTTGGGGACATAGCAGTCCGTTACAGGGATGCGCTGCCTATGATCTCATTGCCTTATTAGTTGACATGCGCTGTCTATGACTACTTTGAGTTATTAGTTGAGTTGGAAAGTAATAGGTTCCCTCAAACATGCCAAGAAGCCTAACATACGCAAATGTCTTACCATTAGAGATGAAGTATCGTATGCACCAACAATGAACCACCCAACGAAAGGGAGGGTCTTTCTCGAGGAAGCTGATCCACCTAGCCTTAGACTTATCCTTGTATAGTCTCCTTCTTTGGCCAAAATGTTAGGCAAGATATGTATCCACATTCTTAGAGATCTCTATCATCCTCAGATGCTCTAGCAGCTAGATCTGCACGCCACTAAAAAAATCAGTAGAGTCCAAATACCATCCGGTATCACTAAAAAAAAGAGTCAAAAACCGGCTAGTTTCCAAGCCATAGAGGCTATCTGTAGTAGCAGTGGGCTGGGCAAGAAAAATTGATATAGATGATGATGGAGCTGGTCTAGACATAAGATAGTCTCAGCACCAATGTGCGGCAATAGGCCGGTCACAATGCATCTCTTCAACCACACTCAGTAAAGTTGCAGGACCCCTATTCGAAGCACCACCTATGAGTAAGAAAGCACCAAGAAGACATAGAACGGTAGCCTTCAGGCTGAAAGCATTATTGATAGCCCGATTATTCTTCTATAGATAAGATATTACGACAACAAAATCTACTTCATCTCCGAATGGTGATCACACTTTTGTTAAATTCGACAGCAGGGCCCGCCCAATAAAGGGTATTGGGCGACACCATAGGACGTTACTGGGCCACTACCATTTCCTATTTTTTCGCTTCATTTCTTCCAGGCTTAGCTTATATATTTCAGCTAGTTGTAAATTGGTTATTATTCAATAATATCCTGGATTATTACTCAGAACCACAATGCCCTTTAATTAATTATTGTGCTCTTTCTTTTTTAAATAATTTTATTTTTAGGGGGAGTAGGGGCTAATGTGCATTAGAGTCAGTACAAACATCTATAAATTTTCTTGCATTAGCATTGTATGAAAAGTGAGATAAAATTACGGGGTCATAGTCAAAAGCATCATACATAGACCTATCAAACTTCCCCTACTAATTATCTAGGAACCCAATATTACTTCCACCAGAAAGGTAGTCAGCATAGCCTGAAGCATATTTAGAATCAACCAAAGCATGACTAGCACCCACACCAGTATGAGGGTTGCCCCTAGGAGCCCAAGAATGGTGAGGAGGATCATCATACATCACCCTGGAGGAGGAATGACCATATAAAATGCGAGGCACATAAAGTCTACTTCGCAAGACATAAGGATTCATAAAATTGTAAGTTTAAAGCAGCTCCACATCCAACGGTGACTCCGGATGGGGGCTACACCCTCAAGCATGGGAAGATTTAGGAACATCTTGAGCCCTGCCAGAATGACATCTTCTAGATTGAGAAGCACAGGACCTTTATGGCCAAACATATTCTTGATGACCCTGTGACATAAACAAAGAAGAATTAACCAAAAAAGATGAAATATAACCTTAGTTCGAGGAGAAAATCTTACCTCATCAGCCTGGGGATGGTGACGGAGAAAAAGTTCACAAACACCCTCTACAAGGAATGGACGTGGCGTACTATCAGCCCTGATTGTTGGCAATTGTACAAAAGAGAGAAGGAAGAGTTAGAAAGGTTGTTGACCAACTTAAAAATAAGGTAAGTAACGTACTTACCCTAGTAAATATAGTAGGAAATGGGAATTTCAAGCATTCTAATCTAGGGACTAATGTAATGTCAACATAAGTAGCCTTTCCTCCTTCTCCAGACACCTCATTGTTTAGGCTTGTGATAGGAGCTTTAGCAGCCATTACTTATAAATCAGGAATTTCAGATGCCAGCAATAAGACAAATGCATAAGAAGAAAAGCATAAAGTACATATACCAAGTAGGTCTTGAGGCATCCGTGATAAGCCCCATAGTCGCCTTAGTGGTCTACACAGTTGATGAAGTGAATGGCCTCCTTCGTCTCTACGATGTCCTCAAGAGAAAGTGCCCACATATAGAACATAAAATCAACGAGGGTTCTGAGGAATGAATTGGGGACATTGACTAACAAATTAGGGAGCAATTCGCTCACCCAAATACCAGATAAAGCCGAAAGGTCCTTCCATAAGGATCCTGTGCTGGGTATAAAACTGAGTAATTTCAACTTCAGGAGGAAGAACATGACCCCTCATTGGTGAAGTCGGCCTACAAAAAAGAGAAAATTCAGTTGAAGGAAAACTCCTTTGTTAAATCATTTTACAAAATAAAAAGGACTTCAGAGTTATCAGAACATTAACAGCTGCACGAAAACGCTAAAGATCTCCAACTCAAACTGCTTGCTGATTTGGTTTTCCTTAGTCCATGAAACTATGGCCAGAAAATTCACAGGTGCTCGAGATTCCGGTCAAGGAGTTCAGAAATACTCGTAAAACCAGAGCTGCATAAAACATCAAAAGTTAGGAGTCATTAATAAAGAAGAAAAAAAGAAGAGGAATCCTACCTCAATAACTCTCCATATACCCTCAAGGGGTATACTTGTATGTTGCTCCCCACGAGTGCACTCAATCTTCTAGACTTCTTGGTACATTCCACGATTTAAGGTGGAATATGTAGGAACTCCCCAATTCAAATACCTTATTCTGTCTAAGTCAACTAAGTTGACTAAGTAGTGGAAGTGGCAGCAGTTGCTGAGGTCGAGAAAGGTAGTCGTACCAAGAATGAAAGTGAGAATTAACCGGGATCGTTGATCCGGGGAATGTCGGGCCCACTGCTCATCATTATTCATTAAATTCTCCAAAATACTATAAGAGATGTGATCTCGGGGAGGAATAGATCCCGTGATTGCCCAAAGAGATGAAGGAGTTGATCACGATGAACATGAAAATGCTCCTAATAGACTAATGGCTATCCTGTGAAACCAAGACATAATAGCACAGCGAAATCAAAAGGAGTGATAGTGATCTTGCCGAAAGGGAGGTGAAACATGTTAATGGTATCCCAAAATCACTCAACCACCTTACGAGTGTTCGAGCGATCAGTTAAGTCCACCACCCCCTGTAATGCATAGTAGAGGGTGCCAAATCCAGCACTTTCTAGAGCAGCTTCAATTTGAGCCCTACGTGCACCAAGTTTAAGCATGAATTTTCGACGAGCACCAGCACCCCTAATTCTATCATCCTGCAAAAGAAAGAAGAGAACATATTTCAGGTCCATGGATGATGGAAATTAAAAAGGCAAGTAGTAAGAAAACAACTAGTAAGAAGAATAAACTCTTACTGAGTTTATAGCTGCATGGCGTCAACATCTACCAAAAGATCATGCCTATCCTAGATATTGATGGGCTTCCATTCTTTTTCGATGAAAGAATATTGAGGAACCCTTACATCCCTACAAGGAAGATAAGCTCTTCTTATGCTCATGATTTTCTTTCGAAGCACAACTTAGAAAAGAATGAGAGAGTAGAAGCTAAGAATACACATATGAGAGCAAGAAAAGAGCATGGTGTGAATTATGCAGAGGAGAAGAGGCGGCTATTTATATACAAAGAAGGCAAACCAAGGGAGGTGCATACCAGTTGGGTTCTACCTGGAGGTATCTTGCCAAATAACAAGCATCCAAGGAACTAAAAAGCAAGAGAAAGCAAGCAAAAAGAAAAGAGAAGAGGCTCACACCTAGGGAACTGGTAGAAATCTCTATTAAGGGGAACAATACAAAGTTCAAAGCATCCAAGGAGCTAGAAGCAAAGAAGAAAAAAATCAGAAGCAGTTATACTAGGGGTCGGCCGGTACCCATCATCATGCATGCCAACTCTGGACAAGAATCTTACAAAGAAAAGAACAAAAGACATGGCCTAGGAAGTTGGTTGGCTCCCTAAAGAGGGAGATACGCATGCAAAGACTAGTCAAGAGAGCAAAGAAATAAAGAAAAAGAAATGATGGCTAAGTATGAGTGCCGGCCAGTTCCCTATGCAAATCGGGGCCATAAGTATGCATCAAAATAAGTTGGCAATCAAATCATCAAACTGAAGAATAATCAGTACATAAATCACATGATGATCAGAGGGTTATCAGTATCTAAATCAGATAATGATCAAAGAAATAGCCAAAGGAGTATCAGAACATAAATTGTATGATGATTAAAGAATAATCAGTGTGTAAATCGAACGATGATTGAAGAGGTAGTTGAAGGATTATTAGTATGTAAATTGCACTATAATCAAAGAATTAAGTGCGTAAATTAAACGATGATCGAAGAAATAGCAGAAAAATTATCAGTGCGTAATGCACACAATGATCAAAGAATTATTAGTACATAAATCAGATGCTAATTAATGAAATAACTAAAGGATTATCAGTATGTAAATCATACAATGATCAATGGATTAGCAGTGCGTAAATTGGATGATAATATAAGGATTTTGAAGGATTATTAGTACATAAATTGTGCAGTGATCAACAGTGCATAAATCGGACGATAGTCGAGGTATTATTGGTACATAAATCACACGATGATCAAAGGATCATCAATGTGTAAATCGAACAATAATTGAAGGATTTAGCGAGATTATCAGTACATAAACCAAATGATGATTGAAGGATTATCAGTTCGTAAATCGGATGATGATCGAAGAATTATTGATTGGATGACAAATCGCTAGACCAGCAGCAAAGGTCTGCTACTTTGGCAATGAGGGTGAAGAATCAATCAGTCTTCCTAGACCAACAACAAAGGTCCACTACTCCGGTGAAAGGACTTTAAAATGAAAGAAAGTAAGGCATTGGATCTTCAGATCCAACAGAGGTCAAGGTTCAGACACTTCAATAAGAATGGATAGGTGTTAAGACTTCCTAACGTCCAAGGCAAGGTATAATTTTAAACACTTGCTTTGACCTTTGCCTTACTTAGGTCGATCAAAGTGGGGGTAATTGTAGATGCCTAATAATGGCAGGCGAATTTTTAGTTGCTCGGTTTTGAGGAAATTAATCCAATCATGAACCCTAAGGCCCAATGAGGTGATTAACCAAATGAAATGGCCAAATAATAATAATAATGACAGTAAAATTAGACAAGACGTGGCTCAAGTTAGCAAGGCCCGTTGGGCTTGGAAGCCGGCCGATTTTCGCCTTTTTTTGTTCCCTTTTTCTGAATTCAAGTCCAACTCGGTCATTAGTGCTAATTTCGCAAGTGCGTTTAGTTAAAGGTAGATTTCTAATAACATTAGGAAAGTCATTAAGCCTAATATGATTAAGAGTTGGAATTCTCTTCTTAGACGGAGTCCCTCTAATTATCACCTAAAAAAAGAGAGGAAAAAAGTTGGGAATGAGCAATCACTCAATCAGTGAGAACCAAGTCAATTTGTGAGATCAAAGCTGTTGAGAGATCACTTGAGAGATTGTGAGGAAATTATCCCGAGTCTATCATCTAGATTATCACCATAATCACTCCATTGGATTGCCCAGGCAATCAGGCGGGTTGACATGAGGGCAAAAATTTCATCTTTCTCTTCCTGTTTTCTCTTTTCATGCTTATTGTGTAAATTATTTATTTTACCTATCTTTGCATCAGACTAAAGATTGTACCTTTTTGCATGATTTTATATGAAATATTACTATTGTTTGCATGATTGTATTTTAGCGTAATTAAAACTTTAGACTTTCTATCTTGTATAGTAGAGACGGTCAGTGATGATGGGCGGTGATGTGATGCACACCATCACATCATCGTACCTTTGTGCCCGAATTTGGATCCTCTGTTCGAGACTAAGGAGTCAAGATGAGTCCCCACACTAGAGATTGTATGGGGGCCTTTTGAAAACCTTTTTGAAGCTAAATCAATTCGTCCCTTCAGTGTCCCTTCGATTATCCCTATTGGTACGATTCACTTTGACAAGAAACTTAGTTTGTAAATTTTCTAAAAACTCACTAGTGGGTCTATTAAATTGTATATTCGCAATTATTTGTATTACTTCTTGTTTTCTATCCTTTTCTGATTTCTATACTCAATAGAGTTGTAGTGATCCTAGATAGTAAGATTGTCTGGACTAGGAAAAAGAGTCCAATCTGACCGGCTGGTTCCTGGACCAGGTACGAAACCTAATTCCTGGATCAGGCAGTAAGGTCTAGTTTTCTCTGGTCTTGATGTAGGGCAGTGATGACTGTTTGATCCAGGAACCAGGTTTCCTGCCTGGTCAAAAACTGGCCAGTTCCTGGGTTAAAGTCAGGAATCGGCCGGTTCCTGGGTTAAAGCATCCTGGTTCAATACATTATATCTGCCATTTTTTAAGAAAATAAAAAAAGTAATAATAATTAGCTCTCTTTTTCCCAAAAAAAATAATAAAATCAAAATAGAACACCCCAGCAAAAGGGTAGTCGAACCATTCGTGGGGGATCACACCCTCGGAGAAGTAGATCCTTACAGATATGTTTTATTTTCCTACTTTTGATTCTCTGTACATATGTGACATCCTAACCAAGTACCTTATTCAGGACAAGCTAAGATGGAATAGCCATGTATGAGTCATTAAACAAGGAACAAAGGGTACTTCCCAGCTTGAATAAATTTTATAAAGTATAATTAATGCGTCTCATCAAGTTCTTGGTGCACTTTAACAGTTTTATGAAAATCAGGCAGTATTAATGCTACTTAAATATGAAAGCTAGACATGCTTTCGCTCTTTGCGAAATTATTATATCAATTTCACCTAAGATTTCCATTTAAGAAGCTCCGCCATTGATGTTGGTGGATCTACTACAGCAACAGTGAATGTGCAAATTTTCACGCACGAGTATTGCTGGCCACTTGTGCATATGGTTTTTAGTTGCATCCAGAACTACAATTTGTTACTGCAACAGACCACTGATAAACTTCCACGTGATTTTCCAAAATGAGTTTGCGTGAGGTTGGAGAAAATAAGGCATTTTCAATCCCACTCTCTTGAGCTCTTGGTCATTAATATAGCAGCTCACAAATGCAGAAAACAATCATTTACTGACTACTGACTTAAAAATGCTAATCAATATTTACTGCATTGCTAGATTTTAAACCTACCAAGAGTCAAGTCAGTCTCAAACATGATTAATCAGTGTTCATAGGCAGTATTATTTGAAAAAACACATTAACTCATACTTATTTTGAGGTCAAGCCCAAGCTATTCAGATTCCTTTTGTTTCTTAACTTCTTCAATCATTTTAGTAGGTTTTCCTGTAATTCAAATCATGCGAGAAATCAAATGCTTATATTTTTTTTGGGTCTGATGCTCTCCAGGGTGACATTCGTGCACGTCAAATTTTTAATTTTCAAATTGTTCCTGATGCGGAAGTCTAGGCGTCATTCATGGAAACTCCGTATAGATCCATAGCAAGCACCATGATGAGATTTGTTCCCTTCATTGCTCTTCGTTGCCTCCATTTTATATACAGTGGGTGGCAAAAAGCCTTTAAACAGATCATCCTTCCTTGCCTTAAGCCTAAAAGGAACACTATACTAAAAATAGATAGTAAAACTAAAATGGCCACTCGAAAATCTTCTTTCTATGCCCGTTCAATCAGTTTGGCATTTAAGTCTCATCCATATGATTTAATCATTGAGTATCACTTGAGAAGGTTAACGACTGCAGAAGCTAGCCCCTCTTTCTCATCATCCATATGCCAAAACTTATTTGGCATCAAGGATTTGTACAAGCAAATGAACAACTGGATTCATTCACAATGCAACAAGAACGCCCTATACAGGGAAGAGATTGAGGAGGTTCTATAAGGATCTCTTGCTCTATCGGATTCCTCCAGCTCCACACATGAGAAACTCTTCCAAGTGAAGGGACCGATCCTTGACCTCAAATTAGCTCTTCAAAGGGGAAGTGAAGATGATGTCGATGCCTATTTGACATCAAGAAAGAAGGTCATCAAGTTGGCTTCTAAATTTAAAGAAAGTAGAGAAGAGCACCTTGACAGCTTCAAAAAATGGTACCAACATTGTGAGAATATAAAAAGAGGTTGAAGCTGTCAATCTCACAACATCAGGGATTTAAAACGCAGATTCGGCCGCATTTACGGTTGCAATCGCGTTAATATGGGAGCATTCGGATACGCTGATCGCGGAACGAATTACATCCGTTGGAGTGTGAGTACACTCACATAGTTGATTTTTCCATCTGTATTTGTATTTGAGTACCGCAATTCACTAAGTAATGTTATTTTGTATCACAGGTTTTATTTTATCAGATTACAATGGGCCAATTGTGACGATAATCAAACAAAATAATATACGGAAGTTTTATAGCAAATTACAAGGCTATAGAATAGTACAAATGGTATAACATTGAAATATTTTATTTAAATCAAACAAATGAGCAGATAAAAGATATTGTAAAATCAAATCATAGAATTTCACAATTAAAATAAAAATGATCACCACCAGAACGAACGACGAGCAGACTCTTGATAGTTCGTTTTCTCACTTTGATCTGCCGTTTGACCTGTATCTGTCCCTTGTTTTTGGAAAAAGCATGATGATGTTGCGTCCATTCAAGATTGACGAGTTGAACTCGAATCCTTGCCATGAATTGTGGGACGATAATAGTGATGGTCCCCATAATTAATAGTCCCGTGGTTGAAAACCTGAAAATTGTCACGGTACGTAGATTGAATTGACTAAAATGTGGTCCACTACCAGGATAAGATGGGTAAGATGGCTTCGACGATGTACCCCAATCCGTATCTGTTTGATTATATCCATAATTATATGGACCATCATCATAACTATCAGAACCACATGACCAATTATAGTAACCAGGCTTTGTAAAAGTTGAAGGCATTTGTTGTTCATCTGCATACCTGTGCACAACCTGGTTGGCATAATTAGGTGCTGCTTGTGTTGCTTTATCCTTAGCCTTTCTGAGGTGCCGATAAGTATGTACAATTGTCTATTCTTCATACTTTTCACCTCCTCTGTCATTTTAATCATACATTGTAGGGTTAACATCTCCTGAAGACGGTGTAGAGGATCAACAAGTACCAATATTATTGGTATGTCTATTGCCTCTATCTCCACTTCCTTCACCACTACTTGGAGGACTTAAATCACCTCCAGATCCACTGTTGCGAGTACCTTTAGATTATTGATCTGCACTATAACGAAATAGAGGAGAAACACCTAATTGTCGATCATCATTATTCTCAATGTTCACAGTACCACCCTCTATCGCCTCAAAGATTGGTTGCTCCTTTTCTGACAACCAAAGATTTAATTGATCGTTGTCGTCAAAGAGGTTATCTAGATCAATAGGAGTGAAAGAATCAGTGAGTTGCTCTTAACTTCTTCTTTCTATACTTTCCGTTTAAAATTTTGGTTATAACGGAGGTACACAATTAGATTGAGCTTTTTATAAGTCAATCTATTTTGTGTCTTGGTATGCACTTAACTAAACATCCTCCAATTTCTCTCATAACGAGATGCAGACTTAATATTTGAACTGTAATGCATTGGAGTTCAGGTGCACAATCGCCATAAGTTGTCCACCATTCAGCTGCATCACACAAATTATAAAAATAAGTTAAATATTTCAAGTCCCTCGTATGCAATATAACTACAACTGAGATTAAGTATGTAACCACTTAGCATTGTGTTCTTTACTGCCCTTTAAGCTAATGGTTTTCCAAAAGTATCTTAGCCTTGACTATACAAGAGAAGTTGCATATCCATATTCACATTATGGTGTCCAGTGTCGGGTGGGATACTCATCCATTAATCTTACACCCGTGGCCTTTATCATGGATGCATTGTCTGTCACTATTTGCGCTACTTTTCTACTTTTCAACTACTTTGTTCATTAGCTTTAAGTAGTAATCAGCAACTTAGCATGTTACATGTGATGCATCAATTGATTTGTGATAAACGATAATGCTATTGAGTGGATGAGGAAATTGATTATGTTATATCTGGTCATACTCAACCAACCATCACACATGATAGTGACACCCCTTTCCTGCCACATGCTAGAAAATTTTGATTACCATTGGTTTATCTCCTGACAAGCCTCTAGTAGATATATTTCTATGAGTTCATAAGAACTCGGAGCTCTAACATCATGACAAACTTCACGAATGGTGTCGAGGAGTGGATTGGTACATATTGAATCAACAACTGTGCATGGTTGGTTGTTATCAATTACCCAACTTCCAAAGGCCTTGATTAACTTCTTCTTTGTATTTCCAACCAACTAGCATTCACTTTTGATTGTCTGGTTCTAGTTCGATCTTTTTCAAGATCAATTTCCATAGCCTTGAGTCTCTCTACAAGGGTTGAAGGAGGTGTAAATGACGTAACCCCTTACCTCTAAAACCATCTTCTCACACTGCAGCAGATTGGCGCAATGGGGCCTGATTACTTCCTCCTTCATTGTAAAACCTACCCCTACTTGCTCTAAACACTGGTTGATCATGATATAGTTGGTGTTGTTGTAGACTTTGGTATCCACCAATCATCATCATCAACATCAATTTAGTTTGATCTTGTGATTTCTTTTTCTAAGTTTCTAGTCCTTCTAACCTTTTCTTTCTTTTTCTCCTTGAATTCTTGTAATAACTTATTCATGTCTCTTTTAACCTCAGCAGACACTTCAGCACAAGGTGCAACATCACCCGTCTTGTGTGCTAAGTGTTGCTTTAAGCGTGTGATCCCGCCTTTTGTTACCTTACTACAAAATTTGCACTACACTTGCTTTAAATTACCATCAACCGCAATAACAAAATGTCATCTCACATTTTTAGTTGACTGACTACTATGTCCCAACATTTTTGCTTCACCTATGCAAAACCAATGATTGATCTAAGAACACATGGGATTTGAATTATAATGATTTATTATAACTTACTAGAAATATTAATTGAAAATAACTTAAAAATAACATAATTAACATAACATAATATAAAAATAACATAACTAACATCAACATAACATGATCATAAATAACGTAAAGTTACACATAAATAACATAGTTGACATAAAATAACATATAAATAGCATGACCATAAATAACGTAAAATCAAATATAAATAGCATGTAAATAACATATAACTTTCTTAATTAAGATAAAGATAATATGATCATAAGTAAAATAAAAATATTATTATTAACATAAAATATTATAACAATAACATATTTCACATAAACAACATAAAATTCCGACAAGTGTAGCATAAAAACAACATAACTAATATAAATAGCATATAAATAACAAAATTAAGATAAAATAACATACAAATTTCAGAATTAACATAAAGATAATGTGATGATAAATAACATAAAATATTATAATTAACATAAAATATCATAACAATAACATATTTAACATAAATAACGTAGAATTCCCACAAATATAACATAAAGATAACATAATTAACAAGGTAGCATATAAATAACATAGTTAACATAAAATAACATACAATTTCATAATTCAGACAAAGATAATATGATCACAGATAACATAAAAATAGGATAATTAACGTAAAATATTATAAAAATAACATATTTAACATCAATATGATAAAATTACCAAAACTTTAACATAAAAATAACACAATTCCTATACATACCATACAAATAACATAATTAAGATAAAATAACATAAAATTTTCATAACTAAGATAAACATAACATGATCATAAATAACATAAAAATAACATAATCAACACAAATTATGATAACAATAACATATTTAATATAAATAACATAAAATTACAAATAACATAAAATTACCATAAATATAGTATAACAATAACATAATTAACATAAAAATGACACAAAATACAAAAGTGACCACATAATTAATGTAAGTATTTCTGAAAAATCACATAATTAACATAATGATTATAAATGTAATTAACAAAAATATAACTTAATAAGTTAATTTCTTTAAATATTTTACAACCCATCACTCACTTTTGTTGACCAAAAATATAATTTTTTGAATTACAAACAAATTACCATCAACCCGCCCAAGCCCCCAAAAATTTCATTTGAATTAAATTAAATTTAGTTAAAAAATTCCATCTAAAATGTTAAAAACAGAAAATTCTTAGATAAAAACATATGTATCTAGAGTGGACGCGCACTTCATATGGTGTAGTGTATCTTTTTTCCCCACAGTAGTGTATCTTTTCCTTCCTGCAGTATACCATTTGTTTCCTGCAATGTATTTTTTCTTGCCTGTAGTATATCTTTTCTTGTCTACAGTGTACCTTTTGTTCTCTACAATGTATCTTTTTCTAGTCAATTGGGTTGGGAGAATTACGAAAATACTTGTTGGGTTGGGGAAATGAGATAAGGGCTTAGCCCAATTATATGATACCTCTTGCATAGGTGTGTACCTAAGCATGGTACATGGATGTGTACTTTAGAATTACCAGTTAAAAACCTATCTCTTAGTCCTCACTTCTCACTGTTGCTTCTCCCTGACCCTTCGCCTTTCCAGTCCCCAGATGCCTCACCCACTACCCCTCTTCGACCTTTGCCTCTCCAGTCTCCAGTCCCCACCGACCACCCGGCACCGCACCACCAACTGTCGTTGCGCCAGACAGAAATCGCAGCCTCCCACCCTCAAATTCGGCCCACCCCCGGCGACCACTCACTAGCTCTGCCTCCCGGCCACGTTGCTCTAGAAATTTTTTTTCGTGCAAAAATTGAAAAATACCATTAGTGAGGTATGTGTTTCTACATGATTAATGATTCACAGTTTCACACCATTGATCTTCTTACCACTTTTCTAGATCTGGTTTCTTCCTCTATTTTTCTTTCCAATTTGATGCATTTCTACCACACATATGCTGAATTTATAATGTCGTGTGGTGTGTTGGTGTATTATTTTAGCCACTCATGTTTCTTTGTCTTCTCTGTTTGTCTGAAGAACATTTTAAGCAAACAAATCTTTTGGCAGATTTTCTGGGTTTGTGAATCCATTGTTGTTGTGGTTTTTTTTGGATTTTAGTCTGAGTCGAGCGTCTATGACGCGTTACAACACGGTTGTTGTGTCCGTTCCCCTGTGACCCATTCTTCACACCGATTTTACGGTGTTTTTTGGCTCGCCAGTGCGAAAAACCATGTCAACAAGCCCGTTCTGTGATGGAACAGCCAAGTTTTAAATCCCTGCTTAACATTATAGTCCCTACTTGTATATGTAATGGGGACAAGGGGATGTCTCAAATATGCAGTTGGTCCATGGTGGCAAAACTAGTTAACTCCATAAGCACGTCTCGTAATGCAAAGAATGCTACCGAAGTTAAAGAAATTGACGGCTTCATGTCTGAGTGTTATGGTCCAACTACAAGGTATGAGACTTGAGTCATACATCGATCATATTTAGGGTTGATGTGGGGCTTATATAGGCTTTGGGTTCTGCCAACCCTTGAGCTAACTTTTGGGATGGGCTCTTCCAAAGTCCTATATCAATTGGTATCAAAGCCAACCCCATGTCTCTGTGCCTTCGTACCTTGGGTGGTGACGTCAGTATTGCAGTGTTCGCCTGGGATTAGAAGGATTCTAGCGCAGAGCCAACCAAATAGTGGATGGTGACGCCGGTATTGCAATGTTCATTATATCAATTGATATAGGACTTTGGAAGAGCTCATCCCAAAAGCTAGCTCAAGGGTTGAGAGAACTCAAGGCCTATATAAACCCCACATCAACTCTCCATATGATCGATGTGGAACTCAAGTCTCATGCCTTACAATTGGATCATAACATCAAGAAGTGAAACAAAGGTTGCACTAGTGAAGTGATTGGACACACAGTCACACACTAGAAATGGCCAGTCTTGAGCTTGAGGATGGCATGGAGTTGATCTCAAGATGCTTTGTAAAAACAAGAGTTTCTCTACTTAATGTAATTAACTGCTAGATACAGCTGAATTTGGCCTAAATTTTGTAGAAGATGAGAATTCGATATATTATGTCCAAAATCTGTATAGCTGACAAAGACAAATTTGGATTATTCTTTTTAGCTTGGATTATGCAAACTAAAGCAAAATGTTTTTCTAAACTTCATCTACTCATTTTTGTGGAGTAGTAGATAGTTTACAAGTTTTAAATGTAGGATTACTCGGAACCAGTCTCTCTGTAATTTTTCAATTCATGGGAAAGGCTGCTACCTCAGACTCTCCACACCTCCCCTGGTGGCAGAATTTTTGAGGTATTGAATTTGGATTTGAATTTAGATGAAATAAAAAGGGAAAATTTTATCTCCAAACATCATGAGTTTTATGTGCTACTTACTATTTTGCTTATTTTTTTCTTTTTATTATTCAACTTTATTGGTTAAAAACAACATGCCTGATAATTGATGACCACTACACATTAGTTGGTCTACGCCCTATCATATCCAACTGCAGCATGTTTCTGTTCAAGACAACGATTAACATGTGGTATCTTCTTTGGGACAAAATAGTTTAATGGGAAGTAAAAGAAGCCCAACCCAATTCAACGCAACTTTATGGTTGGATAAAGAAATCCAAGGGTTCATTTCGTTTCACAAACATAATTGGCTGAGTCCCTTCTGAATGAAATTAATGGATGAGATCAAATTAGGCAAAACAAAATTGTCTAATTACTCCCATTTATGAAATCGACTTGATATAACACTACTACAAAACAGGCTAGTATATCTACTAAACAGGATACGAGTTTCTTAAATGATGGACATGAGCTTTTAAACTTAGTATATCCGGCTACTGACCTCACATTAGAAACTGGCTTGCCAAGCAGTTGCTTCTTGGCTCTTAACATAAAACTCTTAACAAGTCCTAGGGTGCATAGTCAAGAAAATAGTAATACTTCTTCTTATACTCTTAGCTTCTGAATCTTACTAAATCGTGGTTCCATCCATGTTTTAGTTTCTACTTCACCAGTAGAGCCACAATAGTCAAGTCCTTTCACATATGAGCTGTTAAATTTCAGACCACTAAATTCCTCCATTTTTGTGTTTTTGCATTGAAAATAACGAGAAGAAGAGCATTTTCCTTACAATGTGTCTTGTGAGAAGAAATCTTCAAACCGTCGAGGAGGTTTGCTCCAGCAAACACATTATACGCATACAATTCGCTCACAATCGAACGGATGTATATATGCAGATCTAAATCCAACTTGATCAGGCTTTGTAGGACTTCTTTGCATGATAGGAATTTTGATAGAGAACTAGAACTATGGATGCGACTTCATTGGTCTTATACTGCTACATTATGCAAGTGCCAACTTTTCGTGTGGTTCAGTCCTTACATCGTAATTTCTTTCTCACCAAAAGCATCCCTCGCCTAAACCCATGACCTCTTTTAGAAGTACGATGTATTGTCCCTAGGAAAGTAATGTTTTTAGGTATGCCCAGCCTTGTTTTGTAGAGATAAGGCTGCTCATTTGTGGCATGTTTATATTATAAATCATGATCTAAACAACCTGCACTACTAAATTTTCAGAAAGCTAATCTGAGTGGTTTAATGATCAAACATAATCTTGATATGGACAACATTGTAAAGCTAAACACTCATGACCTAACTACCGGGTTGAAGTGTAGGGCGTCCATATTCCATTTGCTTCTTTACTCCCAAAATAATTTTGGTGACATCTAAAGCAAACCCTCAGTAACAGTAAATTACTAGTTGCGCTCATATGGATAATCAAGTGCTTGCCCTTTTTGTGCCTAACAATTGCCTGCATAATCCAAATCTTAATCCTGAGTTGTCATCACAATAGAATTCAAGATGCGGAAGCCTAGGCAACATACATGGAGATCCTATGCGTTAATCGATCCCAAGCACCTCAATGAGGTCTTTTTGCTTCACTATATATAGTAGTTGGCCAAGCCTAATTTGAACTCAGCATCCTCCTTTTCTGTCTTAACCCAAAGGAGCTTCAACCAAAACAGTTTTGAAAAAGAAAATGGCAATCCCAAAAACTTCTTTTCATGCCCATTTTGTCAGCTTCCCATCTGCATCTGCCCTACATTATGCAAGCATTGAAGATCACTTGCGAAAACTAAGAGTTTCACAAGCAAGCCATTCACCCTCCTCATCTGTATGTTAAAACATGTGTTCCATCAAGGATTCATCTGAGCAAATGGATAACATGATTCATTTTCCACACAATGAGAAAGTCTTATGCAAGAGGGAGGTTGAACAAGTTTTAGAAGAATCTCTTGCGTTGCTGGATGCCTCTAGCTCAACCCTAGACGTTCTCTCCCTAATAAAAGAATCCATTTTCTGCCTCAAATCAGCCCACCATAAGGGAAGAGAAGAAGGAATAAATTCTTATTTCATGTCAAGAAAGAAAATTATCTAGATGATTTAGAAGTGCCTTATAAGTATGAAGTGCTCTAACTTCCACAGAAAACAATGCCAACATTGTGAGAATGCTGAAGGAGGCTGAAGCAATGTGTCTCTCAACAATGAAATCAGTGCTCTCATATCTGAAGGGGAAGAAGGGACTAAGGGAGCATCTCAGACGCAGAGCTGATTGCCAAAACTGTTAAGTCAAAACATGCAGCTCTTGGTGCAGAAAATGCCACTAAAGTGATGAAGTTGATCGATCTGTGTGTTTTCTTTCAGAAAAGCAAGCCAGCATTGAAACAACAAAGGCAGCACTAATAGACCAACTAGAGACATTAAACATGGTTACCCTTGAGCAGTTGAGCTTCAGGACACCATGGAATCTATCTCAAGATGCTTTATGAAAACAGGAGTTTATCTCCTTAATATACTTAACCACTACCTAGTTAGAATTCTGTACACTTCAGAGATACAAGAAATAGAATTTGTGTACTTATCAACAAACAATTGCTTGTGGCTCTCTTTCTTTCTTTCTTTCTTCCCCCACCCTTCCGGCATTATTTCAGTTAATTCTGCATGACAGTTTTCCTTGCCAGCCAGACTTCCATTTCTCCCTTCTTCTCAGATCAACCAAGCTCTTTATGTGTGTCGTGCTTAGTCCAAGACCTTGTCTACACCCTTCCATGACATGTTGTGACCAACCCTTCATTAAAGGGTTACAATAATATTATTTTCTGATCCATTTTACAATGTGATCTATGAGAAACTCAGCAATACGGAAATATCATAGAAAGATGACTAATTCTATGTTTCTTTTTACATCCTTACGTGCTTAATTACGGCATATTTCGTCCAGAATGGGTGCTAATATATAGATTCTTCTGAGCAATAAAATTAGTCTAAAATGGGAGCTTCCTTCGAAGTTTAAATCTAATTAACTCAGAACAACTTTGTACTTACACGGGAGCATCATTATTAGGAAGCCAAGTATATTTCATTTTACACATACATCCTAATTGAGTGAAAGGCCATAAGCTAATGGGATCAACTGGATTATATCTTTGGGCGTCATGAACTTGTTATTCTGTAGGAACGGTGCATTACAGCTTGTGCACACCATGTTGATATCTCAAGCTACACTCAACAATGCAAATGACATCATTGAATTTCCCAGGTGACTTCCAGAATGAGGTCCCACTAGGAATAGCAAAAGTTATGCATATTTTCTCTATCAAATTACTCCGTTATCAAAGGGTCATATGCAGATTATCAGTACTTGGTGCACGACATAAATTCTGGCTCTTCCCCCTTCCGCCCTTTCTATTGTTTCTACATTTCTAGTTTGCATAATGTTGACCAATAACGGTCATAGAAATGAATGGCCATAATCACCATTGATTTGGCAGTTACACTAGGAGATTAATTGTGTATTAATCAGCCATGATTATCCATTAAATTGCTGATTCTGTTTAAGGCTTTGTGCAACTATATATATAGTGGATGGATTATGAGGTTCATGATCAGGAAATCAACAAGTTTCTCTAATCTAAGTACTCTCTGTTCCCTCCCTCACACAAACCTACCCATCTAGCTGAGGTTCGGGCCTTGGGCATGAGCATACACGGTGACTCTTGTAGCCACCTGTTCATGGGTAGACATCTAGCAAGCGAAAAGATCCAGGCAATTCCACATCCAAGTAATCCTAAAGCTACCTTCAGTGGTATCAGAGCTTGCTTGCTATGATTCTGGACCTGAAAATTATAATAATGCATAATTTAAAGATAATCGAAAATTCTGATCTGGAATGTGTGAGCATGCAATTCCTTTTTTTTTTTTTTGGGAGAAACTGCTATTCTATTAAGCATAAATAAGCCTCGGATTACCTATTCCAGATCAAACGTCCCTAAGTGCAATATGAAAAAAAAAAAAACTGAAATCATGCAATTGAATGCTTAAAAACGTTTAAGCTCTAAATTATGCAAACATGTACATGCTCAGATTTATGTTATAAGCACAATTTAGATCTATATAATTTACTTATAACATGCTTGAACTCATGCTAGTCTGTTGCCATGCATTTGCATTAGGATTTTATGTTACAAAGCATGATACTGTTTTAAGTAATTTGCTATTATAGATCAAATTAGCAACACCCGAGAATGCCACCTCCCCAGACCCTAATCCTTCCAGATTTGGTTTTAATGCATAACCTTCGGTCCTCCCCTGCCTCGACCCCATGAACCGAAACCCAAAAAAGGGGTAGAATGGAACTTACATGGAAACCCATTAGATTCGCCGGAGGGGTGGCACGTGCAAGTTACGCGCCGCCAATGAAACACCTTTTTAGGTGGTTTTCTTCCTCCAAGGCCCTCACCTACCGCCGATCTGTCATATTCCTCACAAAACCAAGCCAAACCCGCCAGTGGAGGCCGCATGTGTATGTCACGTGCCGCCACTGAGTGGCGCGTTAAGAGAGTAGGGGGTCTCCGACGCTTCGTCGGCGGTCGATCTACACTATGGCGCTGGTATTTTTGTCGGTTTGTGAGTAGATAAAGCCCGTGGGGCTGCATCGGTCGGCGTAAGTGGCAGATTCATCATCTAGGTGATGTAAACTTCTGCGGTCTGAGACTTACAAGGTGGCCGTAATGGCTGCTTAGAACCTACATAAGGGCCAAGGTGGTGGGCAAAGGCATAGAAGGCCGAGTCTCAGTCGTGGACCGAGACCGAAAAGGTGAAGGTCTCGGCTGTGATCCGAAACCCATCAACTCCATAGGCTAGTATCTAGAGTTAGTACCTTCCGGAACCAGAGAACACCGGAGAGTTCTCTAAGGTCTGAGTGGGAGTAGGCGAGGCAATGGATAAGAGAGTGCTTTTTAGAGAGAGACTCCTAAACATAGAGAGAGAGTCAACTGAACATTCTGGAGAGGCCGAACTAAGGGAGTGCTGGGGTGTCAGGTTAAGTAAGCAAGCCCGTGTGTTTTTTTTGGGGCCTTGGGTTGTATTATTAAGGCTTGTAATTGTGTTTATGTGCATATAATTTGAGCTTAATTTGTGATGTAATTTGATAGTAGATAAGTACATGTTCAAATTAATTGAGCATATTGTTAGTTCTTGAGTTGAATTATAATGTCAAATTAGTTTTGACTGTGGATGCTTGAACTTATTGTTATAACATTAATATGTTTAATGTTCAAATGCTTACTATCACATGCTTATCCCATATAAATTCGTTTTATATGTCAAATAATTTATCATTATGTTAAATGATTAATAAAAATGAAAATATGAATTTGTTTCATAGATATGTATATTTCCATTATGTGAATATATAAATTAGTTTTACATTGTTTTTAATAAATATCTGTGTGATATTTAAATAAATGTTAATTAGTTTAACATTTTAATTGTGGTCCATATGAATTTTTTTTTATGGAAATATTGTTGTAATTAAGTTATTTAAATTTTCGAGTTCATGATTATATGAGATGATTATGAGCTTAGCGAAATTTTCGGTCATATGACATAAACGATGAAACTTTAATAATTTAATTACTTTAGAAAACATGTGCCTAATGTTTGTCCCAATGTAAACTTGTAGATATGACAACTAACAGCGCAATGATCAATGAACCTTCCACTAGTCAGAAGTTAGATGGGTCTAACTATGACATGTGAAAGCAGAAGATTCAGTATCTTCTGAATGAAAGAGACCTGCTAGAACACTTGACGGTAGCCAAGTTTCCGCCATCTGACATGGATAAAGACGGCAAACCCATTGATACTTCTTTTGTACGGTATCAAGAGAGCTTACAGGCCCACCAAGAATGGTCCAATAAGGATTGAAGGGCATGCTTTACTATATTGTATTTCATGTACGACAATCTTATTGGAGAATTTGAGTTGTGTCCCACAGCTAAGAACATGTGGGACCAAGTCAAAATCCGTTTTGGTTAAACATCCGAAACAAGGCTTCGTGCCTTGCAGCTCAAATGGATACAGTACCAAATGGATTCTAGTCGTACCATGACTAAGCATTTACAAATTATGAGTGGCATAATTCGTGATCTCAAGGCTGCTGGTAAGGAAATTTCTGAGGAGGAGCAAGTCCTGTCTCCTGAATATGATTCGGGCTCTCCCTATAGAATCTCAGCATTGGAATTATGTCAAGACTGTCTTGACTCATTCTGAACATATCAAGACCTTTGCTGAGGTCCAAAGCCACATTGAAATGGAAGAAGAATGCCTGAAAATTTTAGGCACTCCTCATGTGGCACTTGTTGTCAAGGGAAATAGGCCCAAAGGCAACAAGAATAACATAGGCCGACAGGCCAAGAAGGGTTTTCGCATCCCTCAGAATGGTAGGCCGAAGGCTGGGATTGCCAAGAAGTAGAAGGCCAAAGGCAATTGAGGGATCAATATAGCATGTGTGAAGTGCTATAATTGTGGAAAGAAAGGTCACTGCACTCGGGATTGTCCTGAGCCGAAGAAGGTACCTTCTTCCACTTGTTCTCTTGAATTATATTCATACTCTCATGCATTAGTTGCTAATTCTTTTCCTAATTGGATAGTACATACGGGAGCAAGCAAGCACATAGTTCGGGACAGAGTGGCGTTTGTGGATTTTCACCGGTACCCGATGGGTTCACAGACTGTCGTGCTGGGTAACGGCTGTAAAGAAGACATTCTAGGTGTTGGAACGTACCAGCTCATCTTGCAATGATGAAATAAGTTGCTTCTTTTTGATGCCCTCTACGCGCCTGGTGTGTGAGTCTATCTTTTGTCTTTAGTTTCCCTAATGAAATCAGGTTTTGGTTTTAGTTCTTGTCCAGATGGTTTGAACATTATGTATGGTGGCAATGTATTTGGCCACGCAACTTTAAAGAAAGATTTTCTTGTACTAGATTTGGATAATTGTTATAATAATTCTCGTTCTGCTTTTGTCTCATGTTTTGATTCTAATTCTGAATCCATTAAATGGCATGCTAGGCTTGGTCATATTGGCCAAGATAGGATGAGTAGGATAGCTAAAGAAGGACTATTAGACCAACTCACTAAGGCTAAGTTCTCCATATGTGAGTCCTGTCTAGCTGGCAACGCGGCCACGAAGCCTTTTGATAAGGCTTCAAGGGCGTCAAACCCTCTAGAGCTTATTCACTCTTATATATGTGGACCCATGAATGTGAAAGCATGTCATGGGGCTTTCTATGTCCTCACTTTCATAGATGATTATTCAAGATATGGGTATGTGTACCTATTATCACATCGCTATGAAGCACTTGATGTGTTCAAACATTTTATAGCCGAGGTTGAGACCCAATTAGATCGGAGAGTTAAGACTCTTCGAACTGATCGTGATCGTGAATACCTCTCATATGTTCAAAGAATTTTGCGAGAAAAAGGATATACAAAGACAACTCACAATTCCTGACACTCCACAACAAAATGGTGTGGCAGAGCATAGGAATCGAACACTGCTTGACATGGTCAGGTCAATGATGGCAGACGTCAATCTCCCAATTAGTTTTTGAGGGGATGCGTTGCTCACGGCAGCTTATATCCTTAGCCGTGTGCCTAGTAAGAGCATATTCGTTACCCTATATGAGTTATGGCATGGTAGAAAGCCCTCCTTAAACCATTGACGCCCATGGGGTTCGGCTGGCCATGTACACAACCCAACTCACAAATGTGGGAAACTTGGCCCGAGGGCCACTAAAATGGTGTTGATACGATATCCCGAAGATTTTAAGAGATATGTTATGTATGGTGAACACCCTAATGGTGGTATGACAGAAGTGGATTCACGTAATGTTGAGTTCCTTGAGGATGAGTTCCCAAGCATTGGTGAAATCAAACAGGACACAGTGTTATATGAGTTACCGCTAGATGATCAACTATCTCTCAGTGAGGGGGAGGATTTAAACACTCATCGTGTCACCGAGGATAGTACTCTTTTGTTGTCTGGAAGAGATGATGAGTTGCTGGCTGCCCGAGAAAATCAACCTGAGAATGAGGTTCGTCCTCCTTCTCCCGTACATGAACATGAACACAAGGTTAGTCCACTTACTCAGGATAATGACAATGATTCTCCTCATCTGAGGATTCTGTACCTCTTAAAGATAGGGGGAGGACTACCTCAGGGGGTCAAACTAGCATAGGTCCTGTGCTTCGGAGGAGTGAACGTGAAAGAATACTCGATGATATTTTCAAATCGAAGAGAAAATATTCTGGTGCACTCCTTAGAAATAGAAGAGTCTACCTCTTTTCAGAAGGCCATTGATTCACCATACCACAAAAAGTGGATGGAAGCCATGAGGGATGAAATGGACTCTATGGCGAGGAACAAGGTTTGAAAACTTATTGATCTTCCTCTCTGACGTAAATCAATTAGAAACAAGTGGGTTTTTAAGATAAAACATTAGATAGATGGATCAATCGATCAGTTTAAGGCCCACTTAGTGGCGAAGGGGTTTACCCAAATAAAAGGGGTAGACTATGAAGAGACTTTTTCTCCTGTGGTGAGAATTACCTCTATTCGTCTACTTCTAGCCTTAGTTGCCCATTTGGATTTAGAGATGTTCCAAATGGACGTAATGATAGCTTTCCTTAATGGAAACCTTGAAGAAGAGATTTATATAAATCAACCTGTTGGTTTCATATCAAAAGGTCAAAAGGACAAAGTTTGTTGTCTTAAAAGATCTATTTATGATCTCAAGTAGTCTTCCAGAGCCTGATACTTCAGATTCCATGAAGCTATTATCTCTTTTGGCTTACACATGGTTTCTGAAGATCACTATGTGTATGTCAAGAAAACCACAAAAGGGATTATGTTTCTTACTTTGTATGTTGATGGCATACTTGGCTAGAAACAACATGGAAATGATCCAAACCACTAAGCAGTAGTTGTCCTCCGTCTTCGAGATGAAGGACATGGGTGAGGTTAGGTATGTCCTAGGCGTAGAGATAACTCGAAACCATTCTAAGAAACTTCTTGGTTTGAATCAAGAAGCATACATTAATAAAATCTTATAACGTTGTCGCATGCATTACTCTAAACCCATAGACACTCCAGTTAAGAAGGGTTTAACCATAAGTCTTGACCAGTGTCCTAAGACAGACAAAGAGAAGGAGAGAATGAACAATGTTCCGTATGTTAGTGCAGTAGGGAGTTTGATGTATGCCATCTTGTGCACACAGCCAGAGATTTGCTTTGCAGTTGGTTTGGTAAGTCGTTACCAGAGCAACCTGGGGACTGCACATTAGCAAGCCATCAAATGGATCTTTCGGTATCTACATGGCATAAGTGATCTAGTCCTTTGCTATCAAGGTGGGGATCTTAAGTTGAGAGGATATACCGATACTCATTGGTGTAGTGATGTAGACAAATCTAGGTCTACCTCGGGATATGTGTTCACCATAGGCGAGGGAGCCATATCTTGGTGCAGTCAGAAGCACGACTGCATAGCACTTTCGACTATAAAAGCATAGTATATTGCTTGTTGTCTTGCCACTTAGGAGGCAGTATGGCTAAGGAGTTTTCTACAGGATCTTAATCTCACTCCTGGAGTTAATGATTCTCTAGACTTGTTATGTGACAATACTGCTACTATCCAATTTACTAGAGATCCAAAGTTCTACAGGAAAACTAAGCATATTAAGAGGTATTATCATTTTGTACGAAACGCTATAAAAGAGAAAGAAGCTACCATTAAGTATGTATCTATAAGTAGAATGATAGCAGATCCTTTAACTAAGCCTATTCCTAGAGACGCTTTTAAAGCTCATGTGATGAGCTTAGGTCTGTGTAGGACTTAGTTTTTTGATATATCTAAGTGTATGATGGACATGTTTTTACTTGTATTAAATATTTATGAAATAAAAAATGATGTTTCTTTTAGATGTTCATAAATATACAAATACCTCATAAGGCACATTGTTATATCACCAGGCTTCTGATTGGCCTACTCACATAGGCAATCGCCCTGACACTTGAGTAGCGGGCAAGATGAGACTGGATCATATTGACACTACGTGTGCAATATTGATTGCTCATACTAGGAGTGTATGAATGGAAAATATAGTTGTCTTAGTAAGACTAAGATGAGACTCGGGAGAGTCGAGTATAAAATAAGTTTTTATATCGAAGCCTTATAGCCGAATCTTGAGTGCTGAGATTAACATTGGGTACGTTGGTTTAGTAGCTCAGGTTGGTTTTTTAGGTAAAAACCAAGCCTGTGATTTGTATGGCATAGAAGAGTGACATGCCTAGTTCAGGGGGAGCCATGCCATGGCACACTATCATACTGTGTGTGCTAAAAGTCGACCTATCTCTGATGAGCGATAAGTGAGTTTCCTTTCCTTATCACTGTGTGACCCTCATTGGCAATAATCCTTGACTTAGAGTTATAATATGAAGTCGAAACTTGATGTTGCTACCTTAATGTGTTGTCCAAGGGCCAAGATGTATACAGTCCAGCGGAGCACATTAGGAAAGTATTTATACTAAGATGGATTATTATGATTGTCTAAGGAAGAATCATTTCCTCATCACCATATCAAGCCCGGGCGATTATATTTAGTATACAATCAATTGATACATCAGGCACAAAGGGACAGTGTATGCCATTGGTGATGTATTTGAATGATTCAGGGTATTAATGTTTCGTGAAAGTGCTATATCAGTTAGATGGTAACGTGATATAACACTGATGGTATTACTTTTGATCGCACACTTAATTCCCAGTATGATGCATGAGGGAAGATTGTCGCCAAATATGAGATTGGTGGTCTTTGTGACCGAGGAGGAGCTGTTGACCAATAATGGTCACAGAAATAAACGGCCATAATCACCATTGATTTGGCAGTTACATTTGAGGATTAATTGCGTATTAATCAGCAATGATTACCCATTAAATTGCTTATTCTATTTAAGGCTTTGTGTAACAATCTACATAACTATATATAAAATTGAGTGACTTCACACGTTTTTGCCAAGTGTCATAACTTTATTGGGTAGCATATTAATTAATACATTAATCTATTCTTTGCCTTTTACAGGTATACTACTCTTTTTAAACTTTTCTTTACATACTTCACAAGATTTTTCACCTTCTCCTTAATCAGTTTCTTAGAAATGTGATTAACAAATATTTAATTACATATACAAAATAACACATATGTAAATCTAAAAAGTTTAATAGATACAAAGATTATTCAACTAATAAAATAAATATAAATGATGAAAATAATATTATTCATGAATTATCTATAATTTTGAATATTGACATATTATCTAACTCAACCTTTGCATCATAAGAGGAATAGTTCTAGTATATATAGTGGATGGATTATGAGGTTCATGATTAGGAAATCAGCAAGCTTCTCTAATTTAGTACTCTATGTTCCCTCCCTCATACAAACCTAACCATCTATGATGGGGACCATCCTCATAACCCCTCCAACCTCTCCTCCTCCATTCCCCAAAGGCCCAGCACTAGTAAGGAAGACCAAGAAGTGCAATCCTTGGTCAGAAACTTCATGAACAACACCAACAACCTACTGCCCGGTTCAACCAAAAAATAGCCCGGATTTATCACTCTTTTTGGACCAGCTACTGAGGGGATAAGTGACTTCCACAACCACCCCCTTTAAGTTCAGGATGTTATCTTTCCAATAAGGCTAGTTGCAAGTCATTTGGAGGTCGTTTTCCAGGTGAAGCAACAAGTTGTTTCAGACTGTGTAGTGCAGGTCCGAATCCAGCACAAGTCCGAAACAAAGGCCAAATGGTTGACCTATTGAACTCCAACTTTTTGGAAACTTTAGGGCATGAAAGATGAGATAAATATTTATCAAATCATCAACCTTAAAGGACCAGGAAGCACCCCCTTGTGTTGCTATTAACCAGCGGAAAGGACGGTTTTAATTCTTTTGGACCAGTCCATAGCTAGTTAGTACACAGTGATGTAATTCTTGGTTTTCTCTTGTCCTTAGCTGCAATTTGACTTGTACCTGAGTATTTCCAGCAAAATTAGGGGTTTGACAACTCATTTGGGAGCATCATTAGTTCTAATGAGGTGTCACAAGTAGGATTAGACTTAGTAGTACTTAGGCTATGGGTAGAATTGATGCCTAATTATACCTTTTGTCTCTTGGCTGCTCTTTGAGGCCTTGGGTAGCAGTGTAAGGGCCTTAAAACATAGCCAAAGAGTTTCTTGTAATCACTTCTGGATGAAATTAAACTTTGAGTTGTGAAAACTCTCTCCATTCTCTCTCAAAAATCCTTAGTGTTGCATCTTGAGTATTGACAACCTCAAGTGGGTCTCTAGGTCATCTTAACTCAACTAAGAAGGTGATTAATTTTTGTAACTTAGTTGAAGAAAGAAGATTACTTAAGTGTACAAACCAAGGTGGGTCTTCAATCACCCTTGCTAGTCCACTTGTTTCTATCTTGGTTCTTGGTTACTTTGGTTCCATTTTCATTCTTCTACCCAAATACATTCTTGCTTCCCTTTTGCTTAACCTTGCATTAGTGAAGCTTGAATACATCAAATGGTATCAGAGCTTAGGCTACCCTCTTGGCCAAGCTTCCATCACCCAAACACACCCGAACATACAAAGAACCACAAAACAGCCCCAACACATTCACCACAAAATTTCAGCCGTGTCAAACCAGAGAAGTGGCACGGCCACCCCGTGCTAAAGTGGCACGACTGTGCCACCCCCAGAAACACCCCTCCCTATTACAGCAGTCCAGCACGGCCACACCGTGCCACACCACACGACCGTGCCACCTCCCAGTCCCCAAAATTCGCTTACAGCCTGTGGGCACACCTCCACTGTGCCACACCACCCGACCGTGCCACCCCCTCTCCATCCCAAAAGAACCGCTCCTCACTCCAAGGCTATCATATCTGCAAGCCTTACTCCCAAACAAGTGGCTGAGCAAGCCCTTAGAGAGAAGGTCGAGCTAGAAGCCCAAGTCAAGTATCTTCGAACTCAACTTGGTTAACTGATACAAGAAAAGCGAGGTAACTTAAGGAGCTCGAGAAGCACGAGCAAGCAAATGGAGTCAGATGCTTCGGATGATGAAAGCAACTCCCCTGGTGATTCCGAAGAGGATGTATATGCAAGGAGATCAAGGAGGCATCCTAGACCTCAAGATCACAGCCTCAATAACTTCAAGGTGGATATTCCCGAATTTGAAGGTCAACTTAATCCGGATATCTTCTTAGATTGGCTTCAAACAATTGAAAGAGTCTTCGAATTCAAGGACATCCCTGAAAAAAAAAAAGGTAAAGCTAATTGCTTTAAAGCTTAGAAAGTATGCTTCTATTTGGTGGTCTAATGTGGTAACTAAGAGAGTTAGGAAGGGTAAAGGGAAGATAAGAACTTGGGAGAAAATGAAGTCCAAACTCAAGGCCAGGTTTCTACCTCCCCATTATTTGCAAGACAACTTCCTTAAACTCCACCGCCTCAAATAAGGGTCTAAGAGTGTAGAAGAATACACTAGAGAGTTTGAGCAATTGTTATTGAAATGTGATTTGAAGGAAGATAAATCTCAAACTTTGATTAGATACTTGAGTGGCTTGAATGATGAAATTGCTCATGTGGTTGAACTCCACCCTTACACTTCTTTAGATGAGCTTAGTGTCTTGGCTCACAAAGTGGAGTTACAAAAGAGAGTCAAGGGCAAGGGCATGGCCTCCAAGCCTAATCCCCATCCTTACCCCTTCCAAAAGCCCTCATACTACGCTCCCAAATCAGTTCTAAACTCAAACACAAGGCTCCGTCCATCAAATCTCCCTCAAACACCCTCAAAACCACCTCAAAAGCCCGGTGACAGGAAGAGGTGTTTCCGTTGTCAAGGTCTTGGACACTTTGCTTCCGAGTGTCCCAACAAGAGAATTGTTATTTTGGCAGAATATCAAGCTTCTTGTGAGGAGCTAGATGATGAGAATGATGGAGAAGAAAGAGAGCGTCTCATGACCGAAGCTCTTGAAGAAGTTGAAGAGGGACCCGATGAAGGAGAAATGCTTGTGATAAGAAGTGCGTTGAGTGGTATTGCTTCCCAACAAGATATGGAGCAAAGGGAGAACATCTTCCATACCCGGTGCACCGTCAAGGGGAAGGTTTGCTCTCTTATCATTGATGGTGGAAGTTGTGCCAATGTTGCTTACAAGACTTTGGTGGAAAAGCTCAAACTTTCGGTCTCTCCACATCCAAGCCCTTACACCATCCAATGGCTCAATCAAGGTAAAGGCTTACAAATCTCTTCTCGTTGCTTACTTGGTTTTTCAATTAGCAAGAGTCATAAAGATGAGATTTGGTGTGATATTGTGCCTATGGATGCTTGTCATGTCCTCTTAGGATGTTCATGGTTGTTTGATCGGAGTGTGATGCATGATGGTCGGTTGAATACAAATACATTTACCAAAGACCACAAAAAGATCACCCTCACCCCCCTCAAACCCACCTCACAAAAAAGGCCTCAAGACAATCCTAGCATGGATGTCTTTCTCACCACCCTCCTCCATTCCCAACTCTATGAATACAATGATTTCAAGGATTGGATTCTACTTGGCCAAGAACCGGCCGAGGCTAAGGATTCTTCCCATCCTTTGCTTACCCCTCTCCTCAAAGATTATGAACATGTCTTCCCCAATGAGGATCCCCATGGCCTCCCTCCCAAAAAATCCATACAACACAAGATTGACCTCATCCCCGATGCCACCCTCCCAAACAAGCCGGCGTACCGAATGAACCCACAAGAAACCCAAGAAGTGCAATGGCAAGTAGATGAGCTCCTTGCTAAAGGCTTGATCCGTAAAAGTCTTAGCCCATGTACCATACCAGCCTTGCTTGTTCCTAAGAAACATGGGTCAATGAGAATGTGTGTGGATAGTAGAGTGATTAACAAAATCACCATCAAATATCGCTATCCTATCCCCCGGTTGAAGGATCTCCTAGATGAGCTACATGGAGCCACCATCTTTTCCAAGATTGATCTTAGAAGTGGCAACTACAAAATCCGGATATATGAAGGAGATGAGTGAAAGACGGCCTTCAAAACCAAAGGAGGTCTCTATAAGTAGCTTGTGATGCCATTCGGGTTGACAAATGCACCAAGTACCTTTATGAGGCTTATGAACCAAGTCCTCGAGCCGCTCATTGGTAAGTTTGTTGTTGTATACTTTGATGACATCTTGGTGTATAGCAAGAGTGAAGAAGAGCATGCCCATCATCTACAACAAGTCTTGAGTATTCTATCTTAAGAGGAGCTCTATGGGAACTTAGAGAAGTGTCATTTTTTCACTTCTCAAGTTATCTTTTTGGGCTATGTGGTGTCAGCCCAAGGAATTCATGTTGATGAGAGCAAGATTTATATAATCCGAGATTGGCCCGTTCCTACTTCAATTCAACAAGTTAGGAGCTTCCATGTCCTAACCTCTTTTTATAGGAGGTTTGTGAGAGACTTTAGCACTATTGTTGCCCCCATAACCGAGGTGCTTAAGGCCAAGAGATTTGAGTGGACCAAGCAAGCTCAAAGGGCCTTTGAAGAAATCAAGTGCAAGCTCACAAGTGCACCCGTTCTAGCTCCACCAAGCTTCTCCAAAGTGTTTGAAGTAGAGTGTGATGCTTCCAGTATCGGGATAGGGGCGGTCCTATCTCAAGAAAAGAGACCCGTGGCTTTCTTTAGTGAGAAGCTCAATGATGCCAAACGGAAGTATTCAACATATGACAAAGAGTTTTATGCCATCGTGAGAGCTTTGGAGCATTGGAGGCACTCCTTGGTGGGAGGAGAATTCATTCTCCATTCGGATCATGAGGCTCTCAAGTTCATACAAGGGCAACACAAGCTCAACCCAAGGCATGCAAAGTAGGCTGAGTACCTTCAAGCCTTCCATTTTGTGATCCACCACAAGTCGAGTCAACTCAATAAAGGGGCAGATGCATTATCAAGAAGGTACCTCTTACTGTCTACCTTGGAATCTAAAGTCCTTGGTTTTGAGATTATTAAGGGGTTGTATGCCCAAGATGAAGACTTCAAGGACACTTATGAGAAGTGCTCATCCCATGCCCACAGCTTGTTCCACTTGGAGCATGGGTTCCTCTTCAAGGGAACCCAGCTATGCATACCAAAGAGTGGGTTTCGGGAACTCTTGATTCAAGAGCTCTATGGTGGAGCTTTGGCTGGATATTTGGCATTGAGAAAACTTGTTCCATGCTCAATTGGCCAAGCATGTCCAAGGATATAAAACATTTTGTGAGAAGGTGCTCCACTTGCCAACTTGCCAAGAGCCACCTTTGGCCTCAATGTCTCTATTCTCCCCTCCCGGTTCCACATGGTCCATGGGAAGATGTAAGCTTGGATTTCATCACCGGGTTGGCAAGACTCAAAGGTATAAGGACTCCATCATGGAGGTGGTGGATAGGTTTTCAAAGATGGCACACTTTATGGCATGTCATACCACAAATGATGCCTCTCATGTTGCTAACTTTATTTCAAGGAGATAGTGCGTCTCCATGGCATACCAAGAAGCATGGTCTTGGATCGGGACACCAAGTTCTTAAGCCACTTTTAGCTCACTTTGTGGAGAAAGCTAAGCAGCCATCTCAAGTTTAGCACGACGTGTCACCCACAAATGGATGGTCAAACGGAGGTGACCAACCGCACATTGGGAACCTTGCTTCGGGTTCTAGTTAAGAAAAGCATCAAAGGGTGGGATGGGTTGCTATGCCATGCCAAGTTTGCCTTCAACCGAACACCAAGCAAGATCACAAGCCTTTCTCCCTTTCAAGTGGTGTATGGATACAATCCAAGAACTCCCTTAGACTTGGTTCCAATTCCAAATCCAACCAAGTTTAGTTGGGTGGCCGAAAAGAGGGCAAAGGAAATCCAAGAGCTTCATACCAAAGTGAGGGAACGATTTAAGAAGTCCAATGAGCAAGTCAAGTCACATGCCGACAAGCATAGAAAGGAGGTACATTTTCAACCCAGAGACTTGGTTTCGATTCATTTGAGGCAGGAGAGATTCCCGAGCAAGTGCAAGTCTAACCTCATGCCAAGGTCGGATGGCCTATTTGAAGTGCGTGAAAAGATTGGTCCAAATGCATACAAGGTGGACCTTCTTGGTGATTATGGAGTCTCTGCCACCTTCAACGTGGCTGACCTAAGTCCTTATTATGAGGAAGAAGAAGAACTTCCAAGTTTGAGGTCAAACTCCAATCAAACCGGGGAGTATGATGGGGACCATCCTCATAACCCCTCCAACCTCTCCCCCTTCATTTCCCAAAGGCCCAACACCAGCAAGGAAGACCAAGAAGTGCAATCCATGGTCAGAAACTTCATGAACAACACCAACAACCTGCTGCCCAGTTCAACCGAAAAATGGCCCGAGTTTGTCACTCTTTTTGGACCAGCTGCTGAGGGGATAAGTGACTTCCATGACCACCCCCTTTAAGTTCAGGATGTTATCTTTCCAATAAGACTAGTTGCAAGTCATTTGGAGGTCATGTCCTAGGTCAAACAGCAAGTTCTTTCAGACTGTACAGTGCAGGTCCGAATCCAGCACAGGTCCGAAACAAAGGCCAAATAGTTGACCTATTCAACTCCAACTTTTTGGAAACTTTATGGCATGAAAGATGAGATAAATATTTATCAAATTATCAGCCTTAAAGGACCAGGAAGCACCCCCTTGTGTTGCTATTAACCAGTGGAAAGGACGATTTTAATTCCTTTGGATCGATCCATAGCTAGTTAGTACATAGTGACGTAATTCTTGGTTTTCTCTTGTCCTTAGCTGCAATTTGACTTGTACTTGAGTATTTCCAGTAGCATGAGGGGTTTGACAACTCATTTGGGAGCATCATTAGTCCTAATGAGGTGTCACAAGTAGGATTAGACTTAGTAGTACTTAGGCTATGGCTAGAATTGATGCCTAATTGTACCTTTTGTCTCTTGGCTGCTCTTTGAGGCCTTGGGTAGCCATGTAAGGGCCTTAAAACACAGCCAAAGAGTTTCTTGTAATCACTTCTGGATGAAATTAAACTGTGAGTTGTGAAAACTCTCTCCATTCTCTCTCAAAAATCCCTAGTATTCCATCTTGAGTATTGGCAACCTCAAGTGGGTCTCTAGGTCTTCTTAACTCAACTAAGAAGGTGATTAATTTCTATGACTTAGTTAAAGAAAGAAGATTGCCCAAGTGTGCAAACCAAGGTGGGTCTTCAATCACCCTTGCTAGTCCACTTGTTTCCATCTTGGTTCTTGGTTACTTTGGTTCCATTTCATTCTTCTACCCAAATGTATTCTTGCTTCCCTTTTGCTTAACCTTGCATTAGTGAAGCTTGAATACATCAATCTAGCTGAGGTTCGGGTCTTGGGCGTGAGCATACACGGTGACTTTGGTAACCACCTATTCATGGGCAGACATCTAATAGGCGAAAAGATCTGGGCAATTCCATATCCAAGTAATCCTAAAATTCCCATCACGTAATAACAGCTACAAGGATGCAATGCTGGTATCAGAACCAAGATTTGAGGTGTAGAACAGTCCCCCCCCCCCAAAAAAACATAATTTCCATGTGAGGGTTTTTCTCTTATTTCTCTACAAAAATAGTGCAAGCTGCTCAGTAATGTTGGGTTTTAATAACTCAAGCATTTAAGTTAGTAAATGCAGCATTTCTGCTTTTGACAAATCTATATTGTCACTGTTATAACCTATAACATGATCAGATCATTAACCACTAGGGATTTCATTATAATTTATAAATCTAACCAAAGAATCTAAGTTTAATGTACCAAATATGAAACTTGATGCCCTTCTTTCCATTCTTACAAGAGAGAAAAAAAAATCTTTTCATGAAAACTAACAACTGATAGAATTTTTCTTTTTTCTTTTTTTAAAATTTTTTTAATGCTTATATTCAACTGCATCATACTTCTCTGTTTCCTTAGAGATACTGAAGGGCCAATCATGAGCATAGCCCAGGCTTGCTTATGGCTGCAGCTCGCATGCTAAGTTCTGCAAATTTGATCTCAAAAACTTAATTAGCACAATCCCAAACATGGTAAGAACAAAATATAAAGAAAATATTATAAAGTTAAACATGCGCACGTATAGTCGTTTTGGGTTCAAGCCTGGGCTGTTCTGATTCTTTTTGTTACGTTTCTCGACTCCCTCCATCATTTGGTAAATTCTTCAGAAATCCATGATCATGTGGAAAATCAAATGCTTGTCCTTTTTGCGTCTGATGCTCTCCAGAATAATACTCGTGCACATCAAATTTTCAATCTTCACATATACCATCCATGATGAGAAAGTCTAGGCGGCATTCACAGTGACTCTCCACGTTGGATCCTTAAGAAGTGCTGGCATTAAAGTTTAGTGCTAGTGATGGCTTATTTTCCTCGTTCCATATATATCGGGGTTGGGCAAGCCTTTAAGCTAAGCATCCTTTCTCACTTTAAAGCCAAACGAGTTACGTATTTTACCCAAGAGGGAAAAAAAATTCCCATAAAACAAAAATGGCAAGTCTGAAATCTTCTTTCATGCCCATTCAATTGGCTTGCCATCCACATCTCAACAACAGGGTGCAAACATTGAAGATCACTTGAGAAAGCTGAGGGCTACAGAAGCTGGTTCACATTCCTCCTCATCCATATGCCAAAACTTGTTTGGCATCAATGATTTGTACGAGCAAATGAACTACTCTATGCATTTGCCTCACAACTAGAAAACCATTCACAGGGAAGAGGTTGAAGAGGTTTAAGAAGGATCTCTAGCTATGGTTGATGCCTCTAGCTGTGCATTTGATGCCCTCTCCCAAATGAAGGAATCCATTCTCAGTCTTAAACTAGCCCCCCGTAGGGGACGTGAAGATGATGGAGTATTGGAGTCAATGCTTATTTTATGTCAAGAAACAAGATCATCAGGTTGGCAACCAAGTTTCTTGCGAATTTGAGGAAAGCACAGAAGAGTTGCACATAGTGAAGGCCTTGAAATGAGGCTAATTATGAGAATGTTGAAAGAGGTCAGTCTTTCGACATTGAAATCACTGCTCGTGCATGTGATGGGGAAGAAGGGGATGTCTCAGACGGGCGGTTGGTCCATGGTTGCAAAACTCATTGAGTCTAAACATGGGTCTCATGATGCAGAGAACACTACCGAACTTAGAGATGTTGATCGCACCCTCTCTATTCTCTTCGAGAATCGATCAGCAAGTTGATCCTTAAATTATAATGCAACCCAAGTTTCATTTTTGCTCAAAATTACCACCCATCTTTTTCTTTATTCAAATTTGGCACTCACTTTTTCCTTCTAGGTTTACAATTGCCACTCCGACCACTAATGACTTGCTATTGTAGGTGTGCTTTATTTCCCCTTTTTCTAACTGATTTTGCCCAGATATTAGAGTAAAGAAAAGGAAAAATAAAAAAGCCCCACTCTACGTTCCCATCTTTCCCAAAAAGGTGGGTTGGAAATGAAAGCAGAGAGGATAAGAGGTCTGCAATGGTGGCCTCACTAGCTTCAACAACTTTAATTTTGAAGTCAGCTCTCAATCTCAAGCTTAGAAATCTCCATCCTACAATTACCAACGATTTCCAATTCATCTGTCCTCCACGCTTTCCCTCTTTTCCTTTCAATCTCTCTCTTCTCCTGCCACCCCCTTTTGTGCCTCAGTAGTTCAACGCAGAAGCGATTCACAACCGCTGCTTTCCTTGACGTAAAACCCACCATTTTTGTTGCCAAGAAGTGCGGTGACATGGGGTCACACCTCCTCAAAACATTTCTAAACATATATTCATCGTATAACCTGAGTCCAAAAGAACTATTTATTGTACAACATTTTGCAATGCACTTATTGTGTGGAACAACAATCATCTCCTCTTTGCTTCCCCATAATCGAGATCCTTGTGTAACTCTATACACTCTTTGGAACTTTAATTCCTACTTTATTATCTAACATCAATTGGACTCAAAGCTCCAATTTATCAAAATCTCCAGTGTTAAACCATTGCGGTTCCAAAATGATTTGATTTGATTTTGTATATATTTGTAAAAATAAGCTTGTGGGTGCAAAATGACCTTGGTGTAATCAATGAGTTTGTTAATTGTTCTATGGGAAATTTCCATGTCTAGAGAATTTTGGGTTGAGAGCATGATGTATTTACCGTGTCTAATTTTAGTTCTTTGAAGGTGCTTCAACTAGTCTGATCACAGGGGAATGAAGGGATATTTTAATCCATTTTTCCTTTTCTTTCCAGTCTTATCCTCCATTACCTGCTAATTAAAAAAAATTAAAAGAAACCTGCAACATCAGGTCATATGAGCCCTTGGATGGCAGTTGTGCGCATTAAGTAAAAGATCAGTGGCAGATTTGAGCAAAGAAAAAGATAGGTGGTATTTTTTAACAAAAATAAAACTTTGGTGGTAGTATAATCTAGACTTGGCAAAACTGACCCAAGACTCGAAACCCGAACCGAATGACGCGGACCCATACCCGACCCGACACCCGAAATATGCTCACCCGAAAGTGGACCCGAAATCCGAATTGACCCGAACCGAACCATACCCGACCCTAAATTTTCCACAAAGTTGCTTGTTTTGGCATGACGAGCGTATTTGGCCAAAAATTGGTTGACCCGAAATCGACCCGAACCGAACTATACTCGATCCAAACCGAAACGACCCGAAATGTCATTTAACCCGAACATGACCCAACCCGAACATGACCCGATCCATACCCGAACCGAATGACCCATTTGCCAGGTCTAGTATAATCTAAGGACTCTCAGGGGGTTTAACATAGGCTGCATTACTAGAGCAATTGGAGAAATCAGAAATGGTTATTCTTGAGCTTGAGAATGGTGTGGAGTCCGTCTCAAGATGCCTTCTGAAAACAAGAGTTTCTCTTCTCAATATACTTCATCCTTATCCAGTACTTCGATCCAAATTGGGATCAAAAGTTTGTAAAGGATTAGATCTCCATGTATCTCATAAATATAAAACCCAAATCCAATACCCCAAAAATTCCACCACCAAACGGGGTGGGGCGGTTTGATGTAACAATCTTACCCTTGAATTGAAAAATTGCAACAAGACTAGTTCTGATTGGTTCTAGATTTAAAAACCGTAAACTACTCACGACTTCACATAAATAGAGCAGAAAAAGTTTAGAGAGGCATTTTGCTTTCGTCCGTACAATCCAAAATGAAAAATAGTCCAAACTTACTTTTTTTAGCTATCCAGATTTCGAACAAATATCTCACAATTATAAGAAATAGAAATGGGATACTTTATCTACAGCTAGATGAATTTCTGCAGTTATTATATCATACAACCAGTTGTACAGAAGCAGTTGTACAAACGGATTTCAACTTACTAAAATGTGCTACTGGATATTCAGTTTCGCTCACTAAAAATGCTATGTAGCTCACTAAAATATTATGGTAAGCTAAGAGATATTTTTAGTGAGTTAATAGATATTCTTCTTCTTCTTCTTCTTCTTCTTCTTCTTCTTCTTCTTCTTCTTCTTCTTCTTCTTGTTGCTGCTGCTGCTGCTGTTGCTGTTGCTGTTATTGTTGATGTTGTTGTTGTTGTCGTCATTATTATTATTATTATTATTATTATTATTATTATTATTATTATTATTATTATTTGTTGCAATGGTGTTATTGTTGTTGTAATATCAAAAAAAATATATATATATATATATCATGCTCACTAAAATATGCATGATGCTCACTAATACATGCCATAATGCTCACTACTGTATACACAATGCTCGCTAATACATACAATAATGCTCACTAATTATTAGTGGCTTATGATATGGCTTTTTGTCCTCATTAAAATAAATCAAGTTAAAAAGAAATGGAGTTATGATATATATTTAGTGATCAAAGAAGTTGGAAAATTATTCTAGTTATCTTTTTTTTTTTTTTTAGTGAGCTATGATATTTATTTAGTGAGCTGTAATTGTTATATGGTGAGCTATGAAATATCATTGATGATCAATATGGTTTGGTGAGTAGTACTAATTGTTCATAATAACAAAAGAGTGATTAGATATATAATACACGATTTTAGTGAACACATACACATTCTCATTCATATTTTGAGGTATGATTTCTTAGTGAGTTGTATTATGACTTTGGTGAGCTATAATATATGTTTAGTGAGCAATACTTTATACTTATGTTATAATTTGCTATGGTATATCTTTTGGTTAACTAAAAATATAAGATTATTTAAATACATAAGGATAACAAACTTGAAAAGTTTCAGGCCTTATATGCTATTGCTAATTCTTTTAGTGAGCTATGATATTTATTTAGTGAGCTGTGATAGATATTTAATGAGTTACAAAATATATTTAGGGAACAAGATGATTCAGTGACCAATATAACTGTTCCTCATCAAAATGAGCGAGCAAACAATATAATATACAATTGCACATTCTTGTTCATATTTTGAGGTATAATGTTTTCTTAGTGACATACATTATAATTTTTGGTGAGCTACGGTATATGCTTAGTGAGCAATACTTTATACTTATCTTCTCTAATGTGCTGTGATATATCTTTTGCTTAACTCAAATGTAAGATTTTTTAAATGTACAAGAATGGCATACTTGAATAGTTTCAATAACTTGTACTCTTACTATTACTTTTAGTGCCATACAGCCCTGCTCCAGGGATACCGACTCAGCAACCCCTTCTAAGTCCAATGTTTCTCTCATACTCGAGGCGAATGAAGAATTTAGCATCCACTTCCCATAGTCAGTCTTCCATGATTGGTAAAAATCGAAATTTTGATGTGGAATGTTCGACGAAGTTCGTCTAATAACTTCTTCATCTTTTTGCTGGACCAAATTCAAGAGCATCATCCGATCATTCGCATTCTAATTGAGGCACCTTCACCTGATCATACTGTGCAGATGATTCAGGATAATTATGGGTTTTCGAACTTCAAATTCGTGGAACCGATGTGTCGATGTGGTGGTATTTGATATTTTTGGAAGCATCCTGTTAATACTATTGATTCCATCTCAACAGAGCCATCTTTGCTCCATAGTCTTCTTACCATGGCGTCAGATGAACCAGAAGTTATGCTGACTGCCATGCATGCACCTAGTGCATCTTCGTAGTGCCCAAACTTCTGTAATCAGCTGGCTAACGACCCCCTCCTCATAACCAACCTTGGTTGGTGTTGGGAGATCTCAACACTGTTACGAATGCAGCAGAAAAGAAAGGAGGTAGGGATTTTAGACTTTCAAATTGTCGCACTTTCCTAAACTTTCTTAATGGTTGCTCACTGATTGATTTGGGCTTTTCTGGGCCTCCCTTTACTTGGGATAATGGACAGCTTGGTACAGAACATATCCAAGAAAGACTGGATAGGGCTCTGTCCAACCCAAGCTGGTTGCAAGTGTATCCACATATGCAGGTAACACATCTTCCCCGACTTTATTATGATCATTGCCTAATATTAGTGGATTTAAGTCTTGCTTAGCGGACAGTTTTCCCTCTTTTCAGGGATTGGTAACATGAACTATGCATGAGGACTTTGATAGATTTTTTAATCTGTGTTGGAAATCTTTTGCTAGCTTAGTTGATAATATCTCTCGGTTGCCGGCCCAAGCCCCCACATAGCATAAAAATGTTTTTGGGAATCTAGGCACTAAAAAGAAATGTATAAGGGATCGGTTGATGGGTATTCAGAAAGCTTTGTGCTTTGGGCCTTGGGCCTAGACCTTTTTTGGAAAGTTTACAAAAGGATTTATTCTTACTCTATGATAAGATTAGTAATATGTAAAATAGTCTTTGGGCCCAACGCATTCATGTGTGTAATTTTTTGTATAAGGATCTTAACACTAGATATTTTCAAATGGTTGTTAAGATTCGACTTGCTAGGTGCACTGTTCATAAACTTAAAGATGAAAATAAAGAATGGATTTCTGGATTTTCAAATATCTCTAACTTGGTGTATTGGCACTTTTTCACTTTTTTCAAATCAGCGGTGGGTAGGAATTAGAGGCCTTCTGATTTTCCTCTTGCAAGCCATTTCTTCAAGGATATGGATCAGTTAGAACAACCTTTTTTATTAGCAAAGATTAAAACAGCTTTGTGGTCCATGAATTTTTATAAATCACCTGGGCCGGATGGTATCCAAGCCCATTTCTTCAAATATGGTTGGAGTATAATGCATCATTCCTTGTTCACTTTGCTAACTCCATGCTTCATAATCCTGAGCAAATTAAAGACATTAATCACACTTTTCTTTGTTTCATTCCAAAGAAAGATTGCGTTGAACAAGTGGAGGATTTTTGTCCCATAAGTTTATGTAATACTTCTTATAATATTATTTCTAAACTTATTATTAATCGCATTAAGCCATTCCTTGCATTGGTCCTTGTCAATCTAGCTTTGTTCCAGGCAGAAGTATTTTAGACAATATCATCTTAGTCAAAGAAATTGCACATTCGGTAGGAAAAAGTAAAACCAAGATTAAACCCCTGGCGGTGAAAATTGACTTTTCTAAAGCTTATGATAGTCTAGGATGGCATTTTATTCAAGATACCTTGGTTTGGCTTTCTAACAGACGTTGCGAAACTTATAATGAGTTGTATTTGTACTTGTACTATGCACATTCTCTAGGAAAGCCATCCTGGTGAAAAGTTTTCTCCTTCCAGAGGAATTCATCAAGGAGATCCATTGCCCCATATATTTTTGCTTTATGTATGAAACTTCTATCTTGTATTATCTAGCATGAGGTGGGGTTGAAACGCTGGATTTCTTTTAAACTTCTCTCCTTCCAGGCTTCCCAGCTTCTTTATGCTCATGATGTAATCTTATTTGGAGCCACTACTCTTGATAATTTAGGAAATATGAATGGAACTATTAGGTGTTTTGGTCAACTTTCTGGTCTTAATATAAATGTTAATAAATCTTGTATTATTGTTCCTAAATCTTTGCATCATAGATTACGTAGAGTTTTATCCAGGTCAGTCCATATTCCTGTTTTGATAGCCTTTGGGAAATATTTAGGAATTCCATTAGTAACCCTTAAACCCAAACCTAAGGACTATGAAGAACTTGTTCTCAAATTCTCAAAGCATCTTGCTAGGTGGCAAACTAGATTCCTTAATTTTGCTGGGCATGCAACATTAGTAAATGTGTTCTTTCGTCATTGCCTGTGTATCATATGCAAACAACCCTGCTCAGCTCTAAAACTATTAAATCCATGGAACAAATTATGAGAAGGTTTATTTGGAATAAAAATGGAAAAGAAAAATACTATGCACAAATTGCGTGGAAGACAATCTGTTTACCCAAGCAGAAAGGAGGACTTGGGATAAAAATATTTGCTGAATGGAATAGAGCTTTCCTAATGAAACTTCAGTGGATTTGCTATAAAAAAGAAGATCGTCCTTGGGTTCATTTCATGTGGGCTAAATATCTTTTTAATACCAAACTTGATTCTATGGAAAATAAAGTTCATTACTCTCTTTTTAGAAAAGCCTACTCATGTTCAGGGATAATCTCTTTGATAACATTTGCCTCAGATTGGTAGGGGTAATACTACTTCCTTTTTGGCATGATACATGGCTTCCATTGGGCCCTTTAGCTGCGCAAGTTGTGTCAGACCCTCCTGCATGATGTGCTCACTATCGTGTAAGTCAATTCTTGATTAATGGTCAATGGAAGATTGATTCATTAAATCGATGTTTACCATCCCATCTCTCATATTATATACAACAGGCTGTCCCTTCAGTTAATCCAGCTGTGACAGATTATCCTAGTTGTTATATTAATAAAAGAAGTTTACTATAGCCTCAGCTCACTACTCCTTAATTTCTTCGGGAATCCCCAAAATTACCTGGGCGCTTAAGGTACCCTCTAAAATGAAACTCCATCTATGGAGGTTAATGCATAAGTCCCTCCCATTAGCTCAAATCTTAGCCCGGTTTATTCCAAGACTGCACCTCTCATGTGTGATCTGTGGTTCTGAAGTTAAAGATCATTTTCATCTGTTTAGGGACTGCCCTTTAGCAGGGGCAACATGGACTCGCTTTCTCCCAGATTGTGATCCTAATAATTATAAGCTTTTCTTCACTCTTGATTGGCAGGAATGGCGGAATTTAACCTCTCCTCAACAGTTCGACTAAAATGGAATATCCTTTTTGCTGTTGTTTGCTGGCATCTTTGGTGTTTTAGAGATCAATGTGTTTTTGATAAAAACATGTCACCAAACACATCGATTTTGGATGCGTATTAACATTGAAGTGGCTGGTGCTATCTCATTATAGGATCAGTACTTCAACATGGAACAGAAAATCATCTGATGGTAGCCACCCACAAAGCCAGCATTCAAAATTAATGTGGAAGCTTTTCAGAGTGAAGATCACACCTTTGCTATGGGTACAGCTATTGTTCGTGATGCTGAGTTTCAATGGTTCATAGGTATCACCAAACGGATTGTGTCCCCTCACATTTTGGAAATCCTATTGCTAACTTTAAAAAGGCATTAATCCAAGTTTGGGGATATCATATTGATCATCTTGAAATAGATTTGGAGAAGCAGCTAATCATTGAACTTTAATATGGATCAACGGGATGTCGATCCTATTTAAAGACTATGGTCACAGATATAAGAGAGCTATTAGATCGGAAATGGAATATTACTCTCAATTATGTGCATCGAGCTGTAAACCTAACGACTTCCATGCTTGCAATGCTGAATCAGGGACAGAAGGAGGCACTGATTGTTCATTTCGTGCCACCGAGTAGTCTGGAACTAGCGCTGGAACTGGACAAAGAAACATATCAACTGGCTAAGATGACTCATGAAGATGACGTACCTGATGCCATGGAATAAATGATGTACCTGAAGCCATTGAGTAGAATGAAGATGCAGGTTGTTTTTTGGAGTAAAAAGAAGATGAAGGTTGTTTTTTGTTTGGTTAGGCATATTTTGCTCATGCATATATCGATGTATCATGGGAATGTTCTCGGTTTGTACCCACCCGTTTTGCTGTGGTAGGGTGGCTTTACCTTATGTTGGGCATTTTGGTGTCTCTAGGGCCATTTTCTTTATGTTTTTATTACATTATGATATAATATAATTATTGCTATTTTTCCAAAAAAACAAACTATTACTTTTGGTGAGCTATGATATTTATTTATTGAGTTGTGATAGATATTTATTGAGTAGTAAAATACATTCATTGATCAATATGATTCAATGAGAAATACTAAACATTTTTGATCAAAATGAGCACGATTAGACATTTTTATTCATATTTTGAGGTATAATATTTTCTTAGTGAGCTACACTATAACTTTTGGCGAGCTATAGTATATATTTAGTGATCAATACAATATATATTTTTTTTTCTAATGTGCTATGAGGTATTTTTTGATTAATTCAAATTCTTTAAATGTGTAAGAATGATATACTTGAAAGGTTTTAATTATTTGTACTATTACTTTTGAGTGAGTTATTTTTATTATATTTTGGTGAAATATAATATACATTTAGTGAGCAAACAAATAAAAAATCTATATTTCATTGATCCATACTATGTTTTTTTTAGTGAGTTATAACTTATATTTAATGATGCATATGCATATATGCAATAAAAAAACAAATTTAGTTGTATTGACTATTGAATGACCTACAAAGCAATGAACTAAGGATGAAGATACCTGGAATGTCAGAGGAAGAAATTGTTCAATGTAGAACTTTTTGATCTAATTGGACAAGCTAAGACTTTACAGAGCAAAGAACCCATTAAATCTCATACAAGAAGAAAGCCTAGGTTTTTCCGGTTTGGCGGCTACAAAACATGGAACCTTGTCTCAATGGGATATGACTAGAGCTAGAAGTACAGGAAAGTTTGGAGGAAACAAAATTGCAGGGCATGGATATGCTCAAATGAGATTTTGTTAGCTGACCAAAAGAGAAGAGAAGTTTACGTATTCTTGGTGAGTAGAGAGCTATCAAAATTGGTATACTTACAAGGCTCCTCCTGCAGTTAACTACAACTATTTGGCTGCTTTGAGAAGTGGGCTCCATCATGAATGGTGGCTTGGGTGACGAATGACTACACACAGTGGGCTAGCTATGTTTCATTCACCCCAAACATGGGTTTACTCTCTAAGGAATTTTGTCGAACAGGAGTGGGCATAAAAATGTATTCAACGAAGCTCAATAAAATCAAGGCTTCAAGGGTTAGAAAGAGGGATCTGGAATGTAAAATCTTGGAACACAGTGTTCGATGATTGGTTCATTCATATGTAAAGACTTGGAATCGAACCAGGGCTTGAATTGGGCATGAATCTATCCTTCTACATGATCACCGCATGGGGGCTGATAATTGTAAATGGAGACCTTGCATGAATGCCCATCAATGGAGGAAAATGCAGGCACGTCGTTTTGTTTAGTCTGAAGCTATTAATGCACACCAGATTGAATATCCAACAAGTGGTGTGGCTCACTGGTTTTAGAGGATTTGTGGCAGTGGTAGTAGTGTGTTGTCAATTTGCAACTCTCTTAGATTGTCTGCTATTACTTAGCTCTAAAAATTTATTTTTATTTGTACTGCTCAATTATGCCTTCTTGGGCTATGAATAATCGGGAAAAAAAAGTATATTTAAAAAATTTTTGTAAATGAAGTATTAATTAATTAATTAATAGCGTAATTGAATTTTTTTTTTAAAAAAAATAAAGATGAGAAGACAAAAAAATCAAAAGCTCTACCTTACCCTTCCCCAGATTCGAAATCATGAACAGGCCCAAGGTCCAACTAACGACTTGGACAACTCACATAGTAGCTGATTATGCAGAACAATACATAAGGTGGGGCTGGGCGGAAAAAAGGTGTTGTCCACTCAGTTGTACGCTATAATTTGCGGAATTTCTGCCACTATTTATTTTACCTATCCCCCCCCCCCCCCTTTTAACTCAGGTTTCTTACCGTCCATGACAGACTCTTCCACTACACAATAGTATCGTAGAATCACAAAAAGTTGACAGGCTGATCTCTTTCTACGACCTATCATACGGCAGCATGTTTTTGCACAAGATGGGACATGCGGATCTTGTTAGCTACAAAACAGTTTAAAAGAAGTTTTCCCCCAACCAAAAGAAGCCCAAGCCAAGTTTAAGGCAACTCTACACTTGGATAAGAAAATCCAAAAATTCAACTTATTTTGTAAACACAAACCAATTTAGTTCCTCTGTTTAAAACCAAACATGAGTTTTTGACTTAATATATGTAGACTGGTGATTGTTTTGGAACAAAATGGAAACAAAGTGTTGTGATCAGGGAAATAAAGCAGTTGCTTCCCGGATCTTAGTATAGAAATCCAACAAGGCACAGCATAGGTGCCTATGAGTAAGCACAAGAACATAATAATAGTAATTGATCTTGTTGAATCATGGCTGTGCCCGAGGTTTATATTTGACTTTGCCAACTGAACAACAGATGGTTAATTTTGCTAAGTCCTTTCCACACAAGAGCTTTGAAATTTCAGGCTTCCTCTTTTCCATTTTGTGCTTCCATTTCAAACAACAATAAGAGAAGCATTGTCTTTACAACATGAGCAGAAATCCTGAACATCTTCTTAAACCAAAGACATTCTCCGTATATAAGATCAGCTCACAGCACAGTCCTCTGCCAACCCTCTGCTTATTCAGTGAGTGTTAATCCTTAAACACCCTCACCAGTCGAGTGAATGCACAGCGAATGTGACTTCATTGTTTTTATGCTGCTATGTATAGGACTGCCAACTTCAATGTGGTAGACTCACGTTGTCACACCATAATTTCCTTCACATGCTAAAAAAGCCCTCCCCATGCCTAAAACCCACGTCCTTTAATACCAGGACTCTGTCCTTCGGAGACTGATGAGTTTTAGATTTGCCCCTTCTTGTTTTGTAGAGAAGGCAGGGGATGCCCATTTGTTCCATATTTATGTCGTAATCACAGGCCATGACTTAACAACATATTGCGCCACTAATTTTTCACAAAGCTAATTAGAGAACTTTAACAATGTCAAACATAATAGCATAGTCCTGAGATGAACAATATTATAAAGCTCAACAGACATGCTCTTACCTGTTTTGAGTTTAAGCCCAGGGTGTCCTGTATCCAGAGACCTTTTGCTCCTCGACTCCCATCATGATCTTAACGAAATCTAAACCAACTCCCTAGGCTAATGTGCAACATCAAGTGCTTGTCTTTTTGTGTCTGGTGACTGCCTACATAATCCAAAGTTTTAATGTTGAATTGTCATGACATTAGAGATCAAGATGAGGAAGCATTGGCGGCATACTTGGGGCTCTCCGCGTGGATCCCTCACACGCACCTCAATGAGGTTTGGACACTTCTTTCTTTCTTTATATATATATATATATATATATATATATATATATATATACACACACACACACACACACACTAGACAAAGCCTTTGAGGCTAGCATCATTTCCCATCTTACAGAAAGCTGAAAAGAGTCTCTACGGCAGAAAGTTCAGAGAAAATGGCCATTCCAAAAGCTTCCTTCCGTGCCTGTTCGCTTAGTTTGCCATCTGCATCCCACCCACATGGAAGCATTAAAGATCACTTAAGAAGACTAAGGGCCTCACAAGCAAGGCCATCTTCCTTGTCATCCATAACCCACAACTTGTGTTCCATCAAGGATTTGTATTAGCAATGGACAACTTGATTCATTTGCCTCCTAACCAGAAAGCCTTATGCAAAAGGGAGGTCGAAGATGTTCTCGAAGGATCTCTTGCATTGCTGGATGCCTCTAGCTCAGCCCTAGATGCACTATCCCAAATGAGATCCTAGCCCTTGAATCAGCCTTTCGCAGGGGAAGTGTAGATGAAGGAATTCAAGCATTTTTTATATCAAGAAAGAAGATGATCAAGACAATTTCCAAGCGTCTTGTGGAACTGATGAAAGCAGAGAACGCTTGTGCCTCGATATACATAGAAAATTATGCAAACATAGTGAACATGCTAACAGAAGCTCAAGTTATCAGTCTCTTAACACTGAAATCAGTGCTCTCACATCTGAAGACACGCGGATGGTCTACGATTGCTAACTTATCAAGGCCAAAAACCTGTCTTCCGATGCAGGAAATGCCACAAGTTTACAAAGTTGCTCATTCGCTGCCCGCTATTTCAGAAAAGCAAGCATTGAAGCAAAGGCAGCACTGATACAGCTACTAAAGACATGAGAAATGGTCATCCTTCAGCTTGAGGATACCATGGAGTCCCACTCAAGAACTTTTGTAAAATCCAGAGTCTTTCCCCTTAACGTGCTTAACTAATAGCTAGTGCTTAGATAGATCCAAATTGGGCACAAAATTTTGTAGACATCCGAATCTGATCTATTGAAGGCATATTTTATCAGCAAAGAAATTTCCTGTGCCACTCTTTCTTCGTTTTGTTTTTCCAGGGTTGTTTCAGTTGATTATGGCATTATGGTTGCTCTACATACATGCTGCAGGCTATTCAGTCAGGCCATATATAATAACCTAAGCTAGGCTAACTGTCGCAACTTGCATTTTTCATAAAGCTATTCTCAAAAGTTCAGATAACCTGTAACATGACCAGATGACGAATCTGACGTATACATGCTCATGCTTATTGTGAGCTCAAGCCTAAGATGTCTAGCGCTGTTACTTTACTGGTCTACCATCATCACTTTAGTGAATTCTACTGCAATCCCATAACCCACAGGATCTCCAAGTGATTAGCAGCCCTTATGTGGGAGTGTGGGACATCACGTGCTTGTCTTTTGGTGCTCAATGAACTTCTACGTTACAACCGTGGAGATAAATTTTGCTATATTGATTTGGGGGGCTTTCAATTCAACGTCCTCTGCCCTCTTGCCTATCCCAAAAGAGCTCCCATGCAAAAAAGTACGGGAAAAAAATGGCAATTCGAAAAGTCCTCATCATGCCTGTTCTATCAGTTTGCTATCTGCATGTCCCCCGAATGAAGCAAGCATCGAAGAAAACTGAGGGTTAGACCTCAGAAGCTCCACAAATTTATATATAGGGAAAATTAACAATTTAATTCATTTGCCACACAAAAAGAAAGCCCTTTGCTAGAGAAGTAGGGAGAAGGTTGACAAGGTGTTGGAATGATGTCTTGCTTTCTCAGATGCCTCTTGTTGAACACTAGGTGTGCTCAACAAAACGAGGGAATATAAACGCCACGTACATTTTACATCATGAAAGAAGATGATCAAGGTGGTGTGTGACTGCGTTGCAGATCTGAATTGGGTATACCCGCAAAAACCATGCCAACATCGTGAGAATGCTGAAAATGTGAAGCAATCAGGATTGCAGTAACGAAATTCTTGCTGTCATATGTGATCGGAAAGGAGGCAAGTTCTCAGGCACACAGCTGGTGCATTATTGTTGAACTCATCAAGTCCAAACACACAATCTTATGATATAAAAAACACTACTAATGATTAGGACGTTGAGCTCTCCTTGTCTGCCCCCTTCCTAGACGCAATCAGGTACTGAAACAAAGGTCAACCAGTTAACGACATTAAAAGAAATTCATACATGGCTGACCATAAGATCAACGAAGTTTGCTACACAAATCTTTTTCCCCAATGACTATGACCTACCTATGGATTTGCATTTTTTTTTTTTTTTAAATTTATCATCTCAAAGATAGGACTCCCTTTTATCCTCGTTGAGAAAGAAAAGGCCACACGGTTCAGTTGGTTTCCTGAAGTGGATTGGAAACTTTTCATTCAAAACATCTCGAGTTTAAATCTGAACAGCACCCATGTCAATTATTACAAAACATAAGAGAAAAACCTATAGAGCATTCACACTTCAGATCTAAAGGCATCGGCCTGTGTTAACTGGAAGTGTGCAAGCAGAACAGCGGAAGGTATACACTGAACATCCAACCATCCAGCTTAAGCTAAAACCATTAAGTCCTCACTCTTAATTAACAATTTGGATTGGGAATTGCAAGTATCAAACGGATGCAATTAATTCCTACAATAACAGCATAATACAAAGGCTAATTCTAAAAGTGCTACAAGGCACAAACCCTTATCTCCAAAAATATAGTTTTTGAAGTGTTTAGAGCACAATTATTATTAGAAGAAAACTAAACCAGCATGGTAGCACACAAGGGAAAGCATTACGTAGAGCAACACAGTAGCACACAAGGGAAAGCATTACGTAGAGCAACACAATAGCACACAAGGTTCACATAAATCACGAACATGAAGTGCCCGTAGTTCAACAAAAAACAGCCAGCCATCCCATCTTACGACGATATACAAAGTCCCGGAAAGACATCCATTAGCTACATGTTCTTCATCTTTGCTCAATTAGATCAAGAAGACAAAAAAAATAAAAAAAAGGAAACAAAGCCAAGTTACTAAGTTTCTGTCCGCTTAAAAGATGCACTAACTTCACAATAACTCTTTTTATTTCAGATCGTTAGTATACAATTGTCCACCATTATCATCACAAAATGACAATGAAAAGAACCTTCTCTTACAAATCCACTTCTTGCAATGTGTTAACAATATGAATGTGAGACTAATAACTAGTGCAAGTTGGGCTTTCAGCTTTCATGTAGCTTTTGACCCAAACCTTCTCTTACAATTGAAAATTAATAGCTCAGAAGATCACCAATCAGATTTTCAAAACAGACAGAAACAAGCAATACACACAAATGAGAGAATGATATGCAAAAGCCTGTTAATGATATCAGCACCTGATTCACAAGTCACTAAGAACTTCCTCAGTTGATGATGGCAGGTCTGTTAGCACGTGACTTGGCTCTAGATGAATTTCTCTTCGGCACTTCTGTTAGCAACGCATACATTTTGACCGCAAACAGTTCTTCAGGAAATCCTGTCTGATCCTTAGTCCTATATAGATGCAACCCACACCTTCGAAAAAGTTCCTTGAAATATGAATCAGACCTTGTTACACTGCGATCTTCATTGTCCAACACAAATCCGTTTCTTGCAATGTTCTCCTTCAGGATGAAAAAACCACCTGATTTGAGGCCAACCTTCGCTCTGCTAAAGAAAGATATAAAGTCATCATCGGTAAGATGGCCAATGCACCACTGTATCCATATAACATCATATCTTCCAGCTTCTGGCATAAAATCCTGGAGGGGAGTACAGTAGAAATTGGTAGCTCTGTGACCGTCCGAGGCAGTTGAACCTTCAGGAGCCAAACTTTCCCTTGCTGCCTCTAGGAAATGCGAAACTGGCTCAAGAAGATCGACCTCATTGAAGTATCTTATAAGGAGATTCTTGGTGACCCTACCAATGCCTGACCCACAATCTAAAGCAACAAGATGACGGCATTTGCCACCATCCACAAGCAGCTCTGAGAAAACAGTTCTGAGAAACGCTTCACTGCACTTGATATCAGCATCATTCACACGCCCGTATCCACCCAAAACACCATCGACGGATGCCTCCACTTCTTGCCAATACCCAACACCATGGCGGTACCAATCAACACGCTTATGAGAGTCACTATCTTCTCCGATTTGCTCTCTCCACATCTCCTCAGCATTCCTGAATTGGCGCCCTTTAGAGTCTAACCCGCCAGCCTCCATCTATACCTTTGGATTATCCACTAAAGCTCCGTCAATCAAGGCACGATCACACCAAATTTTTCCTCCTGGGAGAGGCAGATCCAAGATTATAAGCTAATCGGCTAAGGGCTAAATAGAAAGTTATGCAAATGCAAATTACACAGCTAATGAAGATACATGAAATTTAACACTAATCATGCAAAATTGACGCTCAAATAACACAAGTACAACTACATTTCCCCACAGCATAGAACCTTCAGATTAATGAAGATCACATCCATATGACTATATCATCAATTTCTCCACAAAGACTCAGTTTTTATGCTCAACAACCGAAAATATAGTTTTCAAACAAGGGTTTTTTTTCTGAAAAACCAGTTTGAATTTTCAATAGTTCAAAGCAGTACAAGATAAACTCACCAATAATAACCAGAAATTTCCACAACATCCATCACACGTAGACTGCATTCTAGAGAAGAAAAATACCACTACAGATTCAAATTAGGGATACATGGCAATCAGGAAAAATAAAGTTTACCTGAATAAGATGGGTGGTAGCTAGTAAATATAGTTTGCTAGAGCGGTTATTTGGCCTCAATTTAGGATCAGCAACCAACCAGTACTCGGACACCAATTGAGAGTGACGGGGCCTTGCCTGAGAAGAAATGGCCTGCTGAGAAGAGCGATAAGGTTGGAGATGGTAAAGCAGCGGCGACAGCCTCACAGGCTTTTGGGGATTAGATACCGTAGGGTTTGTGTCCAGCCAAAACAAACTGGCATTCCTGGATCTCCGAATAAAGCCCATTTCACCAGCCCGGTTTATTTTAGTTCAATTCAGTAGAATTAAAAAAATTCAACTCGGTTACCTCAATTCAATTTAGGGTATATTTGGTAGGGGGAAAATTATTTTTTCGAAAAATTATTTTCCAAATGATTTTTCAAGAAAAATAATTTTTCACTTACATTTTCTACTGTTTGGTAGAATGAAAAATCATTTTTCTGGAAAATCATTTTCTGCTGTTTGGTAGAATGAAAAACCATTTTTTAATAACATAATTCTCAAGTATTTGATACTAATAGGCTAATTTAATAGATAAACGGTCAATTTAGTCATCAAGCATTGCTTATAAAGGTTTTCGAACGTTGCTGAAGCTTTCCTAAAATCGAAGAAGTTACAGAAGTAGAGTTGTTTTCGAGCCCCAGGACAATGATTTTACGGCCATTTTCACAGGAAAATATTTTCCTTCTCAGCGGGTAAAATCATTTTTCCCTGAAAATAATTTTTCCCTCCGTTTTTTACCAAACAACGTAAAATAGAAAAATCATTTTCCGGGAAAATGATTTTACCCCCTACCAAACACACCCTTAGTTTAATAGAGATAACCTTAGTTCAAATCAAATAAGTTTCATTTGAATGAGTTCAGTAAAATCACATTTAAAAGAATGGCATCAAGCAACAATAAGGATCCGCATGGGGGAGTCGTGCTTCAGCTGTAAGCGGGAGGAATAGCTACAAGAATGGTTTTTGGCTATCTTTAAATCGCGTCGGGGCTAGTCAAAAGATTTCAGTAACGATTCTCAAAAAACGAGGAGTCAATCTGATTGATTTCGAAAGAAAATATCTTAAATAAGAACTTGGAAATCGCAAAATTAGTTTTATTTCAAAATATGAGTAAAAGAACATTGATCTTCACTCTTTATTTCCCTTTTCTTCTCTTTTAGCTTTTTTTTAAACTTAAAGGTTCTGTATTTAAAGTAACAACAAATCTTATGTGAAACCGTCTTATGATAACATAGTGTGAGATGAGGAGGCCACATCAGCAAGTGCAATTCAACAATCACATTCACCGGCCGCGTGTGAGTGACACAAATGTAATAAACCATAAAAATTTCTCTCTCCTCAGCATCCCATATTGCACACTCTCTCTCATCCCCTTCCATCACCATCTTCCTATATCCACTCAACATCGTCATCTCCCATCATCATCGTTGTTCCTATCATTGTTGTTCTTGCTGCTTAAGTTATCTCATTCGTGTTTTCATTTGTTTTAAACCCTAAAAGCCATTGCTTTGTATTGGTGTTCTTCTTATGGAAGGTTTGTTGAAATGCATCATAACTACTCTGAATAGATCCTTGTCAAATTACAGTTTTCGTGAGTATTGTGAAAGTTGATTACGCATTGTGAAATTGGATTTGGGTTGGGCATATTATTTACTAGATAGATAAGGTCACTACGGATGGAATAATCGAAATCCAAAAGGAAACAATGGAAATTAAGAAGGTAATGTCTACAATAGTTGAAGGTAATCATATTTTGTTATTTTTTAGGCTGATGCTTGTGTTGATGTAGGATATGACAATACAAAATCCCTAATTAGTTGGATATTGTTATTCATGACTAGAAGTATTAGTGACGGTGACTATTTAATTATTGCATGTATGACTATATGGATAAAATTTATTTAGTACTACATTTATTTGGTATTTTGTTTTCGTATAAAATCACAATATGACTATTTACTTATTGCATGTATGACTGTATCGATAAAATTTGTGTTCAGACTTCAAACAAATAGATGTGATTCAACATTGTTGTCCGTAGGAGTGTATGCTAATGTATTGTTTAATTTACACATAGCATTGTAATATATGATCATAATCACAATATAAATATGAATAATAATGTTGTCAAACAATGACTAAACTGTTTATGTAATTTGGTATGTTGATGATTTAATTGAAGTACTAATAACATTTGTAATCGATGATTAATACAATAGATTAATTGTTTAATTTTGTACGATGACCTAGCAAATAATTTATGACTATTAGTATTCATATTATATGACTTATGTGTGAACTGCTTTTATTTGGTAATTATGTTGTCAAAGATAACGCAACTTGATTATTTCATTATTGCCTGTATGTCTATATCTATAAAGTTTGTGTTATTAGATAATATGAGTAACAATATATGACTAACAATATATGCGGGAGATGACTATACTAATCTGTGCAATAACATATGACTAATGATAGATTCAATAGGTGACTATACTAATGTGTTACTTAATTTGAATGTAATGCTGTAATACATGGCGAATGACAATATACACAAGACAAATGACATCAATCGTAAATGGGTGACTAAATTATTCATTTAATGTTTTCATTTTGTAAGGTAATTGGACTTCTAAAAATGTAACTAATTATAGTGTCAATAAGTGACTGCAATTATTTGTCAGTATCATTTACATTTGACATTGGACTGCAAGGCCAAGTATAGCGTAGATATGACTGAAAACATTTCCAAAGAGGGACTATAACTGTTAGGTAAATCTGTCATATGGAAAGGTAATTAAAACCATTATCAATCGGTGACTATGACTTTTATTTAATCCTATCGTTTTGAAACATAACTAATAACGATGTCAATGGGTGTCTATAATGTTTAATTAATCATTTCAACACGAAGGGCAACTAATAATATTTTTCGATGAGTGATTGTGATAACAATATGTAGATTTCGAGTGTAGACTGCCAAACTGAAATAGAAGACCCACTAGCAATCGAGTCTTATGAGACCAATGAACCTCTAGCCAATGAGTACCATGAGTCAAACCAAGATTTGAGCGAATCGTTAGTTGGATATTGTGGGGACAAGATCAATGATATTTTGATGTCCCCAACACTTGTATTGTTGGTTTCAGTGTAAGAAGATCAACACAATGAAGAACACAAAATGAAGACAAGAAAGTGTCTACGAAATATTTTGTTTGTTCTTGTGTTGGAATTAACAGATCTGCAAATGCAAAGAAAGTAATAATTGAGGATATATCTCCACATGGGAAAAAGAAGCGAAAGTTGAGATCAATTCCACCCACACGGACAGGGTGTAATGACTAATGTGTTTATGTAATTCGATATTTCAGTGATGGTACTAGTAACATTTATAATCGATGACTAATACTATAGGATACATTAATTGTATAATTTTGTACGATGACATGACACGTAACATATGCCTACTAATATTCATATTGTGTGACTAACGTGTGAGCTACTTTTATTTGGTACTTGTGCTGCCAAAGATAATGCATGACGATATCTATAAGTTTGTGTTATAAGGTAATATGTTTAATAGTATATAACTAATAATATAGGCAGTAAATGACTGTAGTAATGTGTGTAATAAAATATGACTAATAATGGATTCGATAGGTGGCTATACTAACGTGTTATTTAATTTGAATGTAACGTTGTAATACATGACCACGGACAGTATATATTAGAATTAAACAGATCAAAGCAAAACACAATTAAAGATATCTTATCAATGTGCAAAATCCGCCTATAAGAGTTACTGAACGTCCAACGAAAACTCTTAAACTAAATCATAAACACCAATAATTCGTATCCATTAGCTCAAAACATGTTGCCTATGGGAATACAATTCTTTTCGTTAAGTCACTCTGGAGGATTATCCTTTGTTATTCAAATAGGCCAACCTGTGGTTATATACTACGCCCTTTAGGGTTACCAGTATATCCAGATGTGGATCTCATAAAGATGAGATCACATTTTGATTGGGAACAGGGTCTAAAACCAATTCGACCAATATGAAGAAGCTCATCATAATGCAAACGATAGTTTTTTGGTAAACGGATACACAAAGTATTATCCAATATGGGCTGAAGACGTTATTAGGACTGACTAAGGGACCTTGGATTTATTTTTCTTGTCAAATAATAAGTTGAAAGTGATAAGATGCTCAACGTGCTTGGGTAAAGAAACATGAAGAAACGCAAATTTAGTGTCTAATTCCAATAGTGCTAGGGATAAAGTGGGTGTATCTAACCTTGGATTTAAAGTGAAACGAGCGTGCCCAGCCATCAGAATGCTAAAACGTAGTTCATTGACATATCTAGTACTATAAATGCAACCTAACAGCCTAAAATTTCATAACATATATCACTTGAGGAATTAAATTGACATATGTAGTACTATAAATGCAGTTTCATCAAAAATATTAGAACATCCAAAATCATTGAATAACTAAGTTAGAATTAACTTTTAAAAATTAGGCAACAAACTAATGGTGTGTTTGATAGGGCTGAAAACCATTTTTCTAGAAAATAATTTTTCATGTAAAATGATTTTTCATGTAAAATGATTTTCAGTTCATATTTTCAATTGTTTGGTAAAAAAAAAAAAATGAACTTTCTGGATAATGAGTTTGATTAAGAAAAAATGAACAAAAAAGCTAAAAAAATAATTTTCTGTAATCTTCAAACCATATGTCGAGAAAATCGACACGGAATAAAGAAAAAGTGTGAGAACCCAAGAAACGTAAAATCAACTTATGCTCTATTCGAAGTGAAGAATATTTTCCTTCATTCTAGGGAAAATGATTTTCCCTTGAAAATAAATTTCCCCTCCTTGTTTTACTAAACACCGTAAAATGAGAAAATAATTTTTCAGAAAAATTATTTTCACCCCTACCAAACATACCTTAAAGTCCATTCCTTAACAACAAGAGGCTAACCACATGTGCTATTTTATAATTAGGCAAAATCAATATAATATGGTGCTAATGGGTTATGAAATTCTTCTTTCGTTATGTTATATACTCTTAGAGGTTACACTATTCTCTTTCAATTCTTTTCACTTTAGTTTTTAAAATTCTTCCTCTTTTTCAATAACTAATATTTAAGGTCATCAATTAAATTGTTAAAATGTTGGAGTGATGGCACCCCAAAAGGATTTTCACTTACTCTCTCTATATATCTTTTCCTTTTATTGTCCCACATGGAACTTTTGGGGGGCGTTTTGAAGGGTTTATATGTCTCACTCTTCTTGTACTTGTTCAATAACTTAAAGCCATGTTTTAAAGGGGTTGAGGGTGTCTTGGGCTCTCACATGCATGCGTGCCACCACCGCTCGCGTGTTCGGGCTGGGCGGGCCGTGGGTTGTGGGCCTCATTGCTTATTTTTTGAAGGATTTTTCTTTGAACTGTTTGCGTATAAGCTGTCGTAAGCCTAGTGGCTAATTACCAAGCTTGACTAAGTCTTCCTCCATTAAAGCTTCAATTACCATGATCCTCTCCCATTCCCAGATTTTCCGCCCCCATTTTACTCCCCTTTTTAATACTGTTTAACAGCTCTTTGCTTCCCTCTGACTATTGTAAAAGGAGCCTCTTTGTAGCTCTGAAAATACACACAGAAATAACAAGCCTTCTCTCCTCTTCTCTTCTTTCTTCTTGGGCAAAAGGTAGTTATACTCCATAGTCTCTCCCTGGAATGCACGACTGATAGACTCGTTGTGTTAAACATTGGGGACCTTCTTTGCCTTTACGATTTGCACTAAAGTCGGGCGAATTTAGCTTTCAGGTCAGTGATTTCATCCACGACACAGTTCATCTCTCTTTATTCTTAGCAGCCATTTCATTCTTTGCTCTAACAATCTGAAAGCTAAATTTAATGACAGCACATTCAAAAACTCTTCCTGAACTCTACAAAATTAAACCCCTTAATAGAACCAATTACAAACATTGGTCCAAGAAACTGCTCCTCTGTTTTCAGCAACTTGAGATTGATTACGTTCTTACTACTGACCTTCTTGACAACACCAATACAACTACTGATGCTGAACCTTCTACTCTTGCTATCCCTAAAACACCTTCCATCCCACTTGATGACGCCACTAAGAAAATACTTGGAAAGGACAACAAATTGGCTTGGAGTTATTTGCTGAACAATATGTCCAACCCACTATTTGATTTATTTGTGAACTTCAAACCTGCAAAGATTATATGGACCAAACTGGATACGAAATATGACTCATACGACGCTGGAAAGAAAAAGTATGTCGTCGGTAAGTGGCTGCAGTTTCATATTGTGGACGACAAACCAATCATGGAACAAGTTCACACTTATAAGAATCTGTGTACTGAGTTTCTGACAGCTAGCATAAAGTTGTGCGAAATCGTTCAAGCTAAAGTGCTAATTGAAAAGTTTCCACCATCTTGGAACGATTACAGAAACCATCTCAAGTATAAGCAAAAGGATCTCACACTGCAGGAACTAATCAGCCACATGAGGACTGAAGATGCAAACCGACTGAAAGATAAGATGTCCTCTCTTTTGTTTAATTCTGTTAATTCTAACTTGATTGAATCTACTGTGCCAACGAACAAAGACAGGTTCAAAGGCAAATGTAAGAAATTCTAAAAGCCAAATCATAATCTTAGAAATTAGAATACTATTAACAAGAAAATTCAAAAGCCTAAGGTAGTGTGTTATATGTGAGGCAAACCTAGAGACAAGGCCTATCAATGCAATCAGCGAAAGGGGTTATTTCAAGCCAGATAGAAGTCCACAATACCTACTGCCAACAATGCTGAAACTGAAGACAATGAGATAATATGTGCAGTTACCACCTTGGAGGCAAATCTGGTGCACAATCTGACAGAATGGATTTTGGATTCAGGAGCTTCAAGACATTTTTGTGCCAATAAAGAATTCATGATTGATTATGAAGACATTACTGATGGACAATGCGTCTACATAGGCAACTCATCTACAGCTGCTGTCAAGGATAAAGGGAAGGTTTTATTTAAGTTTACTTCTGGAAAAATGTTGTCTTAAGTAATGTTTTATTTGTCCATTCCCTTCGTACAAATTTAGTTTCTAGTACCCTTCTTGATATCGCTGGCCTGAAAATTGTGTAAGAAGCTAGTAAAGTTGTTATCATGCAAAATGAAAACTTTGTTGAGAAGGGGTATCATAGTGGGGGATTACTTGTTCTAAATGCTTCTGCACAAGTTAATAATGAAACTGTTGCCAATTCTACTTATATTGCTGAGTCTGTTGACTTGTGGCATGGTAGGCTTGGACATGTTAATTTTACTTCGTTGAAAAGGCTTAGAAACATACCATTAATTCCAAGTATGAATATTGAAAATTGTTCCAAGTGTCCTGTCCGCGTTGAAGCAAAATTTGCCAAGAAATCGTTTAAATCGGTAACTACTGTAAAAATAGATTTATTAGAACCTGTGAATTCAGATTTAGCAGACTTTAAAAATACAATGAGTAAGGGTGGAAAGAAATGGTATATCATCTTTGTAGACAACTACTCTAGGTATGCCAAGATTTACCTTTTCAAGTCTAAAGATGAGGCTGAGGAAATGTTCTTAAAGTATAAAGCTGAATTTGAAAACCAGTTAGATCGAAAAATCAAGAGACTTAGGTCTGACAGAGGTGAGAAATATGATAGCAATGTCTTGACTGCTTTTTGTGAGAAAAATGGCATAATACATGAGATTAGTGCCCCCCTTATACACCTCAACAAAATGGTGTTGCTGAACAGAAAAACCGTACCCTCAAAAACATGATGAATGCCATGTTTGTAAGTTTTAGCTTGTCAAATAATATGTGAGGGGAGGCTGTCTTGACTGCTTGTTTTATACTCAATAGAGTTTCCCATAAGAAGTTAGATCTGACCTCATATGAGTTATGGAAAGGATATGCTTCTAACCTGAATTATCTGAAAGTGTGGGGGTGTTTGGCTAAAGCTGCACTGCCTAGTCATAAACGTTGAACATTAGCCCCAAGACTTTTGGTGCTGTTTTCAGTGGTTATGCTCAAAACAGTGCTGCATATAGATTTATGTGATTATCTAATTTTTCTATTTCTAAATATAGAGATGCTGAATTTTTCGAGCATGTTTTCCCTTTGAAAAAGGATGTGCCTCATGTTGTGTCTAATGTCGTGCCTGAACATGTGAACTTGCCTGCTTCTAGCTCTAGTGTTAGAGACCTGGTAGCTGAACCTAGAAGAAGCAAGAAACAGAGGACTGAAAACAGTTTTGGGCCTAACTTTATCACTTTCCTTTTAGTAGAAGTCCTTGAGAGCTTTGATGTTGATGCATTGACCAATAAGGTTGTGTCTCTTTTCTTACATGAGGAAGATCCTAAAACCCACCATGAGACTATGAGGTCTATAGATGCTACTTTTTGAAAAGAAGCTATTAAGAGTGAAATAGATTCCGTTGAGTCAAACAAAACTTGGGAGCTGACCGAATTGCCTAAGGGGTGTGGACCTATTAGTAGTAAATGGATCTTCAAGAAGAAACTTAGCATAGATGGCACTATTGAAAGGTATAAAGCTAGATTAGTTATTAGAGGCTTTGACCAAAAGAAGGGAATTGATTTCTTTGATACGTACTCCCCTGTGACAAAAATTACAACAATCAAAACTCTAGTTGCTTTAGCTGTCATTCATGATCTTGTGGTGCATCAAATGGATGTTAAAACAGCTTTCCTCAATGGTGACTCAGAGCAAGAGATTTATATGTCACAACCTGAGGGGTGTGAGGTTCCCCGTCAAGAGAATAAAGTATGTAAACTGAGAAAGTCCCTGTATGGTCTAAAGCAAGCCCCAAACAACGGTACGAAAAAATTGCTAGCTTTTTAGAGAAAAATGGCTTTCTTGTTAACACCTTAGATTCTTGTGTTTATTCCTAGATGATTGGTTTTGATTATGTGATCATATGCTTATATGTGGATGATATGCTGATCTTTGGTACCAACTTGTCTGTTATTAATGAGGCTAAAAGACTTTTGTCTTCCCTCTTTGAAATGAAAGATTTAAGAGAAGCAGATGTGATCTTGGGGATTAAACTTAGAAAAACCAAGAGTGGCTTTTCCAAGTGTCAGTCTCATTACATTGAGAAAATGTTGAAAAGATTTAGTTCTTTCAATGTGGTACATATGAGAACTCCCTATGACTCTAGCATACATCTTAAGAAGAACAGAGGACCTAGTTTGTCTCAAATTGAATATGCAAAAATAATAGGTAGTCTGATGTTCCTCATGAACTATACTCATCCTAATATTGCATATGTTATTAGTAGGCTGAGTAGGTACACTCATAACCCTACTAAAGAACATTGGGATGCACTTCACCGTTTATTGAGATACCTTAGAGGTACTATGGATTAGTGTTTACATTTTTGTAAATTTTCTGCTGTACTAGAAGGTTTTTATGGTGCAAATTGGGTTACTGATAATAATGAAGTAAGTTCTACTAGTGGCTACGTTTTTACATTGGGAGGAGGAGCTATTTGGTGAAAGTCTGCAAAACAGACATGTATAGCTCGCTTAACCATAGAATCTGAGTTTATTGCTCTTGAGTTGGCAAGTCAAGAAACAGAATGGCTTAAGGGTCTCTTGACAGACATACCATTGTGGGGAAACAATCAACACCTATCTCCTTGCATTGTGATTCGCAAGTAGCAATCGGAGTTGCCCACCACAGTGTCTATAACGGAAAAAAGAGACATATCCGCATTAGACATGATGCAGTAAAGCAATTGCTGAAGCATAGTGTTATCTCCTTGGAGTATGTGAGATCCGAGGAAAACTTGGCAGACCCTCTCACAAAGGGATTGCCAAGAAGAACAGTTCTCGAATCGTCAAAGGGGATGGGGCCGAAGCCCATGGAATGAAGAGGTATGGTGGATACCTATTTGTAGTCAAACTAAGCCATACTAATCTTCCAATTGCACTACTTCCCATCCCTATGGCATGTGGTAGTGCTTGTACTATAGAGAAGCACATCAATCAATCCATAGCCTATTATGGTGGTGCTATAGAGAAGCACTTGATGGATTCATCATCATTCTGTAAGAGGTTGAGCTAACTTATGCTCTTAATAATTCCAAGCCATGATACAGTGGTCTAAGTGTAGATATGCTGATGGAATTACCTAAGTAAGTGTGAAGATCTAGCCGCCTTCTATGAGAAACAAGGGTTATCTCTCTAGAGCACTTATGAGACCCGAAGTATGTGCATGAGCCTTAAAAGCGCAAGTGCTTATCGCGGAGTATATATCTTCTAGGGTTGATATGTGTCGAGATGGCCTCATCTAAAGTTTGACAAGTTCAAGGCTAAGTTCACTTATTAGACTTAGCTGTTGCATCTCTTCGCTACGTATCAATTCAATTGAAAGACATTGGTATCTATGTATCCGAACCTTCTTGCCCAGGAAATCTTTCTCATTCTCCTTTTTCTTTTGTGTGCCATTAGTGGGGGTTTGTTGGAGTAATGGCACCCCAAAAGGATTTTCACTTACTCTCTCTATCTTTTCCTTTTGCTGTCCCACATGGAACTTGTGGGGGGTGTTTTGAAGGGTTTATATGTCCCACTCTTCTTGTACTTGTTGAATAACTTGAAGCCATGTTTTAAGGGGATTGAGGATGTCTTGGGCTCCCACACGCGTGCACTGACGCCGCTCGCCCGTTTGGGCCGGGCGGGGCGCGAGCTGTGGGCTGTGGGCCTCGTTGCTTATTTTTAGAGGATTTTTCTTTGAACTATTTGTGTATAAGCTGTCGTAAGGCTAATGGCTAATTACCAAGCTTGACTAAGTCTTTCTCCATTGGAGCTTCTGTTACCATGATCCTCTCCATTCCTAGATTTTTGACCCCCATTTTACTCCCCTTTTTAATGCTGTTTAACAGCTCTTTACTTCCCTCTGGCTATTATAAAAAGAGCCTCTCTACATCTCTGAAAATACACATAAAAATCACAAGCCTTCTCTCCTCTTCTCTTCCTTGTTCCTGGGCAAAAGATAGTTATACTCCGTAGCCTCTCCCTCGAGTGCACGAGTGAGAGGCTCGCTGTGTTAAACCTCGGGGAGCTTCTTCGCCTTTACGAGTTGCACTGAAGTTGGGTGAATTTAGCTTTCAGGTCAGTGGTTTCATCCATAACACAGTTCATCTCTTTTTATTCTTGGCAGCCATTTCATTCATTGCTCTAACACAAAATACATATTATAACCAAAGAAAAGTACACTCCTTAATAAAATATCTTTAATTCACATGATAATACTTATAGAAACACCTAATCACCTAAGAATTTGAAGTTTCAAAAGACATAATATGATCAATTGAAGAGCATACAATTATAAGATTTTGAGATTAATTTCACTTAATAATATTAAGAACATATATTGGATATAAAAAAAATAATGTATCTTATAAAAATATAATGAATATGTTACATCAAAACATTGATAATTGATGTGAAGTAAACATATTGCACATAAAAAATATAATGTATATTTTAGAAACAGAGTGAATATGTTACAGAAAGCATGTTAATTGATATGAAAGTAGCTTTACAACATATTAGTTTGTGGTATGTGATGACATTTAAGTGAACCACATAGTTGATAATAGGATCTTTTAACCTATGACTCCTTGTTTAATATTTTGCCCATTTGTTTAGCAGCTAATGGTTAAATTAAATTAAAAATTACACAGTTTATTATGTTCCTTGTGATATTTTTAATAAACTTATATGTACATAATTACAAGTTTTAGCTAATTCTTCTCTCCTGCCTCTTTTCTTAACATTTAACGAAAAGTAAAAATCACTATAATAACACCAAATAGTTCAAGAATATGAAAAGGTTAGCAAATAGTGTAAAGAAATAAATTAGAGACAGGAAGGGATATAATTAGAGAATATAATATGAAGATAAAATATAAATGCAATGGTAGCCACTAATTTTGAAACATTTCATCAAAAAAAGATGCTAGTATTCAAAATATATATATATATATATATATATATATATATATATATATATATATATATATATATATATATATATATATATATATATGTATGTATGTATGTACGTACATGTATGTATATATGCATATATGTGTGTGTGTGTGTGTGTGATATATATATATATATATATATATATATATATATATATTATACTTGTGTACACATCACAATCTTATAAATTATAATGTAATTCAAAAATTTTTCATTAAATCAACTTGGTGTCGTGCAGGATGAATTGAATAGATTGTTTAGATAATTTCATAAATCTAGCATATCATAATCATTCACTTTGTATCATTTGTTCCTAGCTACTTATATGAAGAGTTAAAGATCAGCTTTATTTTTTCTATCAACTAGGAAGAAGAATGATATTGCTTGACACATTAGGAGATGGCCCTTCTGAACAAAGAGCTTGATTGATAATTTTGCTGCTTTGACTTGAATTTTTGTGATATTGCTTATGAATTGTGATGTTTTTTTCGACACTATCAATTATTATACCTCATACGCCTCAAATTACGAATTTTGCATGTCAAAGGTCCCATCTTTGGGGATCCTGGACTAGAATAATCCAACTATTAAAATTAGCACCAACATGTCGCTATTTGGAGGAATTTATTTTCATTTACCAATTTTGTGTGCACAACACTTAGGGTGTGTTCGGTCAAAGTAGTTGTTTCAGTAGTGATTAGCTGTTAAGGCAGCTATTGACAGTTTCACTAGCTGTTAGCAGTTTAATAGTTGTGATTAGTGATTAGCTGTTTAATTAGTTGTTTAACCAGAAGTATTCAGTAAATTTAGCTATTGAGGTAGCTGTTTAATTTTGAAATGACAGAAAAGGACATGGTTATTATTCTTTTCCATTTCTAATTTTTTAGTAGTACTATATATTTTTGTTGACACCCCCATCCAATTTGGAAGCATAGGAATGAGTTGTTGGATATACATATTATTAATGTTGAATAAATTTTTAATAACGTAAATGAATTAATACGACATGTTCTTCCGCTTATCACAATGAAGCCAAATTAGTGTTCATTTAAAAAATAAAGCCAAAGTAACTATGTATTTTTAAATTAACCTTGAATTTGAATACAATAGCAATGATGATTACAAATGCATTAATTTAAAAATAAAACTGTCTGCAGTTTGAATTATCTAACATCATTCTGATGGAATAAGAATGCCTAAAAATATCACATCTAGTAAGATGAGTTATGTTAACGTCTACGACACCATAAAGATACAGCAATGACATTAAGAATTTCTTTCATTTTACTTGACCTACCTCTTACATTTTCTTCACTTAGAGAATTATCTTCGCATAGCTGCTCAGAAGGTATAAAATTCAGATATTGTTCCGGCACTTGAAAAATTGGATCAGTTGATGACTTGATTCCAATGTAGTTATGCAATGCAAATGTTGCTATTATAATTTGTGTCTGTATCTCAACACCAAATTTCCGCATTCTATTAAGGATTTTCCATCTTTGCTTCAAAACTCCAAATGATCTCTCAATGCAGATTCGAAATGATGTGTGTGCACAGTTGAAAGCTTCGATCTTGAGCATTTTGTGGAGGTTCATTTTGAAACTGTGACAGATGATATCTTAATTTTGGATATAGAGTTAAGTAACCATTTCAATATGGATATCCTTTATCCACCAAATAGTACTTCTTAACTAGACATGATTCATAGAAAAATCGTTAATTTATAGGAAAAACAAACTAAAATAATTAGAATATATGAAATTGTTATACATACATATTATGTGTGTGCGTGTGTGTGCGTATGTACACACACACACATAGATGGGGGTGTGTGTGTGTCATACCCTCTGGTGGCTTAGGAAAATACATTTCCGGAGTCTCAATTGCATGAAAGAAAACACAAGCATCATGTGCTGAACCTTCTCAACCAGCTGATACAAATGTAAAACACATATCAAAGTCATATACAACAATTATATTGAATATGGGAATCCCTTTTCTTCCTCGATAAGGCAATTGATCAGCTTCAGGAATGCAAGCCATAACATGTGTACCATCAATGCATCCAATACAACCCTATCAAAAAAATAATCTAAGAGGATAACATATATGTCTAAAATCCATATGCTAATAAATAATAAAACTTATTTCTATAAACTAAGAATATTACCTTAAAATATGTCATATATCTTTCATCATTAGCTATTCAAGATTATATGTCTCTGAAGTTTAGATCTTGTGGTCTTATAATATCAGGTGCTAGACATGTAGTTTTTCCATTGGCTATTGCATTTAAAACTTCATGGAACACTCTACTGATAATATCACCTGATCGTTGAAAATGCTCCATAACAACTCTACTTGGAACACTAGTAGCCACAGTATATAGGAAAATGCCAACTTTTTCAATAATCAACGTTTTTCGACTTGATTTCAACCTATACTTTATTGATAATTCCTCACTTAATCTCAAAAATAATTGTGGCTCCATTCTAAAAGCATTAACATATCGGATAGGATGGCCAGTTAGTGCTTCTCTCATCCATTTTTTCCCTGTTATAAGTGAAGTCATACACGGCTCTTTATAAATATATTTATAATAATACATAGATATGTCAGCCGTTGTGCATATCACCATAGTCCAAAACGTACGCCACCATTCCTCATAAGGATCCATTATGTACCTATTGATAATAAAATTGAACAACACATTTACTTAAAAGGAAAAAGTAAATAATTACAACATAAATAAATTATAAGTAGCACTCAATAAATAATCATGTCCACCTTACTTAATAAATATCTATAGAAGTAAGCAAATTTGAAATTGAGAAAAACTCTTCCCCATAACTTTCACACTCTAAACAAAGCATCACTTAAAATTATTATTTTATAAAAAATACTAAGAATTTCATAAACAGACATAAAATAAAGAAACTACACGGTCACTTTTCTTTAATATTATATATTCTAACCATTGCAACCTACTATTGTCATTGCCTAAATTTATAAAAAGTTCTCATCTCACTGAATCTTCAAGTAAATGAATAGCATAGCCCCATTCACTTTCTTGTACTAAATTATCGTTCTCAACCATACTCCTTATGATTTGCATTGATGTAGCGATATTGGTCATGAATTGTTGTGTAGTCCCACTACTCGGGGCACTCTGGCTAACATTTCTACACATAGAGACCAAATCAGCAAGTTGAGAAGACACCATTGCAGAACTTCTTAATTGCCTCCTCTGGTGCTTCGTTTACACACCGTTGTTATTTAACACAACTTTTCCCTTTCCTTTAGTTTTCCGGGTGGACCCTTTACCACTTTGACTCATTGGTTGTCAACCACTTAAACCTTGGGTAATAGTGTCTTGGGTGGGAATGCTTATATCTTTGATGAATTGCGTTATGAAAGTTTTATCATTCATTGAGGCAGATTGATGGTGAGGGTTATTTTGAAAATTATAGGCTTCTATATTTTCTTAACACCATTACCATCATCCTCACTACTTTTTTCTTCTTCATCGTTCTCCAGAATAATAGGTTGAGAAGGTTCCATCGAAGGTGTGTAAACATTTTTTCCTGTGGCATAAGAATCTCCAAATAGTGGGTCCCATTTCTCTTCGAAAAAGAGGTCGAGGCCTTTACTTTGAAACTTGTGAAATTTTTTATTTTCTTATAATGGGATCAAAAATTATGTTGATGTTACATTATGTTTCTTTCATAATCTTACAAGCTTCTTATATACATTGTTTTGCCCTAGAATAAAATAGTTGGAGAACTACCTCAATTTTTTTCAGCCACCATTCATCTAATGCTTTAATTTTCCCTGTGGCAGGATTACAGCCTAGCCCAGTTTTCAATGTCTTTAATTGCTTCTATGGTTGCCAATCATTCTTCATAGTATCATATTTATACTTGCAACTATTTGCACCATATTGATGGCCAATTTTCTTTTCAACATCTAGCTGGATTTCTTTCCAAACGAAAAATTGTGCATGCCTATGTTTTGGAGGCAACTTTCACATAACATTATCATTTCCTCATACATCCATTGGAAAATCTCTTTGTTTCAATCCTTGCCAGTTGAGGATGTCATGGTAATACAACCACCAACTAAAACTACTTCATGTAATTTAACCCAAAAAAAATCTAGTTCATATAATGTTATTAAGTAGATCCAAAATTATATATACAAATGTTTATACACATATTCATATGAATGCAAAGGTGCATAGATACTCATTTTAATGACTTTGAAAATTACCTTTAACCACTTTATTAACTCACACAATTGACACTTTTTTTATATAGTAAGGAATGTATATAACTAGAGTACAAAAGAGTAAATAAATATTGGAATAAATAAGAATAAAGAATTAAAAAAGGATTAAAGATTAAAAAAAAGGAATAATCAAGTTAACACCAAGATTTAATAAATAAACAACATGGATCTTAGAATAAACAAACAGAGCATGGAAAGTAGAGGAACAAAATACATGGGATTGGCACCTACAACTTGGGGCTATATACAAAGAAACAACTTAGGGCCACATATTAAATCCCACAAATTGGTATTTCATGAGAAGGGCAAAACTGGGACAATACACAATCTTATACCTCTCACCATCCACATCTTTCTAATAAACAAAGAGAGCATGGAAAGCAGAGGAGCTTATGACGCAAAACAGAGCATGAATTTTGTCCTCTGCCTACTTGATGATTGCTCATGACACTTACAAGAGCACCATATACAACACAATCCCCCAAAATTTGTGAAGTTCCCCTTCAGAAATTGAAGTCCCTCATTTCTGGGCAAGAACAAAGAAGCAAAATCAAAATGAAGACTTATAGTAAACTTACTTGATGATTGAAGAAGCTAGATGATACAATCTTAATGAGTTTCCAGAACCAAGAAAATCAACTTCAACAGCCCAAAATCAAAAACCCAAAAATGAAAAACAAAACCCAACAAAATTAGTCACAAATTAAAACTAGATCTGCATAAACAGTGAAAAATTACTGAATTGTTTTGCATAAAGAGGAACTCACGAAAGAATAGGAGGAACCAAGCACTTGATTGAAACTTGTGGAGAGGCAGAGAATAGGAGGAGGTAGATTATAAAGAGCCGTTGGAGATTTCTATAATAGAATTAAGCCATCAGAAGGTGGATTTCTGCTGCTTCAAGATCGAGATTTGAATCTAGTTGCCATTATCATGAGGAGTCTCTGAAAAGCTACCTTGCTGAGAATGGGGGATGGTGTTTATATAGTGAGGGTAGGAGTCGTAATTTTGATGCAAAGTTGGGGTATTGTTGGAATATGCAACCAACAACTGTACATAAGTGCTGAAACGTTGCTGTGAGTAACGTTTCTCAACCTTCACTCAAACTCTACCTCAACCTTCAACCATTACTACAAAAGTTACTTTGTCGAACACTTACAATTTTTATAAGTAGTGGTTTACCTTCTCCAAACCACTAATAACTGCCTTAAAAGCTAGTGCTAAACATGCCTTTAGACTAGAAAATCTGACTACATGGTCTCTACATGTGGATGATGGAGTTTGAAAAGTGAATGGAAAACACTATTCTTGCATGACAAATATATTATTAACCAAATTGATTAGTAAAGTTTTTATATCCTCATACCCCCTCTCCCATGGAAATTTCAAAATTAAGTAACTAGTAGCGAAGTTAGGACTTTAAGAAAAGGGGATAGAATAATAGTACATATAATATAAAATTTAATAATTTTTATAAAATTGAAATGACAAAACTATTACACCTAATCTAATTGTACTTAATGAAACCTCATACTTTACTAGTGATAGTGATTTTTGTGTTCATGTTGCTTTGAGTATTTCAATACATTCATGTATGCGAACTCTCTCCACATTTCATATTCCCAATTCAAGGCATATTTCGTAGCATATCTCCCTTTGTGCTATAATTATTTCTCGTCACACGCTCATGGTTGGTATAACTTCTTTAGTTGATCATTCTCAAACGTTGGATTCTTCCCAATCCAACAACGATCCATGAATGAAGCCATCTTTATCTCATATAATGTCTTGATCCTGACCCGTCAATGATCAAGGCTGAACATCCTGATCCATCAACCGTTAAGGAGCAACAACATTATCTAGGTCTATCAATGACTGAAACATCATCTCAATCCATCAATGATCAAGGGACAATATACCTTATTTGCCCATCAACAATCCAGAAGCACCAAAATCTTTCTTCTACATAGGCCTTCTATAGATCTCGCCCCACGTTAACTACAACCCCATTTTAATACCATTTGTTGGGAACTGAAAGTAGTTGTTAGGCACTAGTTAGACATCTGCACTTATAAATAAACAAATGAAAGAGAGCAATACACCTATTTAACGTGGAAAAATCCTGACAATAACTAGGAAAAAACCATGACCTAATCAAAATAGGCTGAATCCACTATCAATAGGAGAAAAGGTAGATTACATGGGTACACCTATAATACGCCCATTTAATATGTAAGTTTCGACCCTTCTCATAAGTTTATCTACCCTCTCACACATGTTTCCCTAATTTGAGATATGGGACACTCGAGATACACTCCCAATTATGAGATATGACACTCTCACTCATAACACTTCTCAGGTCAAGAAGATCCCTCTGCACTTTCCCCTTCATGAGATAAGATATTATAGTACTTCCATAACATTAAGACCTCAAGTATATAGAGGGACGACACAACATTTAAGCCACCACATTCATCTTCCAATAAGAAGATTCAATGTATGTCTTTTAGTCTTTCAAGCTTCAACTAACATGAGTTCTTCAGTACATTCATGCATGGGAACTAGATCTCTCTATCTTTCATCCTCCTAAGAAATAATTATGGAATATGTTTTTCAACATCATGCGATGCGACGCATGTACCTGAATCTATTAACTTCGAAAAGGTATGGGGATAAAAAATTGCACAACAATAATAGCATCCATACATGGTTTTTGTAATCGTAAAAGAGATGCTTATAATAATTGACTAGCTAAAAGCTAAGAATAGGTGCAGGATAATTAGTGATACAAGTTGAAGTAAAACACATATATGATTTTAACATGCCAATTTAGGTATGTCATCTCTTTTAAGTACCTAATATCTCAAGAACTTCAATGAATGCAAGTGATGCTGGTCATGCGTTATTATAAGTTACTTCAATAGCACTAAAAATTAACTAATTGTAAAAAATGTTTCTAGCATATATGTATAAGTCTATTTGTCTGCAGGTACCATATACTATATAGATTATTAAAGAATAGGAAATGACCAATGACTATTGATGAATAACCACTAATGGACTGATTTAGTAGTGGATTGCCTACATTTAATAAGGAAGTATGGGTTCAAATCCCACTACTAAGACATTAGAATGTTTTCTCCTTCTTGTTAACTATTTTAGGGCATAAATGCCCCTTTGAGATTGTTTTGCTTTTAGAGTTTATTGTGGAATAAAATTAAGAGTTTAGTTTTGGAGTGGATCGCCATCAGCTTATCAACGACCAAATGGAATCTAATATTTATAGGGAGCCATCAAAGAATGATCCAGTGACTAAGTCATCTTTTTCAACCCTATGTTGAAAATTATGTACTCCACTTACTAGATTTTTCTTAATATCCAATGAGTAAGTCATCTTTTTTAACCTTGTAAAGAAAATTCAATATTCTAATCATTAGATTTATCATAATATCTTCCTGAATATTTGATGGTAGACAGATAAATGACTTTACAGTAAAGACAGAGTTCTCATACACTTTTTTTTCTTTTTTGATTTTGGAGGGGGGTGAATGTAGTCACAAAATTCGAACAGAAGTTATTTCTATTCATGGATACAGTGATGATGAAGATCTGAGGTTCAAGTGATTCTCATTTGAATATCTATGAAGCAATGGCATTCAAATATATTTGTGTAACACCTTAAGCATGGTAAACAATGAGGTTTAAATGATTTGAAGTGACTAGTTATAGTAACAAAGGTGCACCTTCCTTGTAGGAGAGGCCACTCTTAAGAAGTTCGCAATTAAGCATGCTCGTAGTGAAGAAGTCTTGAGATTGGTGATCTCCTAGGAAGTTTTCCAAGTGGTATGTGAGTGAAGATGAATCACACTGTAAAGGCTTGTGGTAATTTGTAGGGCCAATGAATGATCTTTGAAATCATTCTCGGTAATTATCCATGGCCTAGAAGGTGTCAGGGCATTATACTTCCGCGAAAGATTTGGAACAACCTCTTAATTCAACCCAAGAATGGAATGGTATGATCAATCTATATGTACTCATGTTCACGAAGAAAGTGTGTCAAGCATACGATAGTAGCAAATGCGACTATAGTTCCTATAATTATAAATGACACCCAAAACCTATCAGGGCCTAATGATGAAAAATATCCATGCAAAGATCGAATCTAGATAACTTTTTTGATGCTTAAACTGTTGCCATTTCTTATGCCTCTGTTGCATTTAGAATTATACAAAATAATTTAGATACAAAAGTAAGACTTATGTAGAAATCCAAATCAATCACAAGTATCCTGAATTATCGGTATCTTAAATGAGTGAACTCTTATGTAGAGAATAAACTTTTTTCCTTTTCCGGGGGGGCATGGTAGAGGTGTTAGAGTAGGTAAAGAGAAAGTTCGCTAACAAATGCTAAGCCATTGGTCTTGTATCTTAGGAAACCATGGTGTTTTTGGAGAAAATATTTAGCTAGCTACAACATGAGACATAGAATTTCATCAAATGCTACCACAATACATTCACTATTTAGTATTTTTGTCAATAAGCCCTCGAGATGGGCAGTAGAGTTATAGGATATGAGTTGTTTGTCGTTAAAGTCCATTTGCTTTATCCTTGACAAAGGAGCCTTCTTGATAGCCTACTGCTTCACCTCTCTTTATCAAGTCCTTTATGTATATAAACGTAGGTTAGAGTTGTTGCACTATTAGCAAGAGGCTAGGCTAACCATGTAACTTTATATATGAACAAGCAGCACAAAAATCCAAACAACCACCATATATCTTGTATGGTTGTTGAACACCTTAAAACCTTAACATTTCAAAGAAAGAAGATGACACTTTAACTATATTCATTATTTGATAGACTAAGTAAACACCTTTTGCTTTTAGGCTTTGTTTTAGAGATAAACATTTAACATTAGAAGACTACAATTTGGGGTGGTTGAAGGAAAAGTTAAATTCACTATGTGAGACACAAGTATTTGGGTTATGAAAAAAATTCCTTTTTGGTCGACTAAGGTTTGGTATAATGATTTTCGTGACCTACCACTTTTGGGGCTACGTAGGGTTGGGTAATTAGTTTTTGGCATGCTGGGTACTGATTCAGATTTTGTTATTTTCTAGGGTTTTTGAGGAAATATGATTATCTTTAGTGTTTTTGATTCGTATAATGACTTTACTTGATACTAGTTATCACAATCTACTACTGATATCATAAATATTATATTTTCTGTGATTAGAGGCCTACCATATTTAACAAATTAATTAAAACTTAATTAGAGAGTATTGACTATTATTTGAACTTAGTCGTCACTGGATCCTAGCATTCCTTTAGCTTTTAGTTTACATAGATTGCTAATCTCAACACACCTTCCTTAGATTAGGCACAACATAGATCCATTCCTACCACGTACCATAATCACTAATCGAGTTTTTATATTTTAAGAATAATGACATTTTAATTAAGAAATTATAATAGTTAAGACATGAAGTTCGATTGAATAACATTCCCTACTGAGAAACTTCTTTTACTGAAAGCTTGAAAGTGGAAATATTACAATGGAAAGATTTAAAAAGGGACTTAAACTGCTAAGATCATTAGAGATACTTACTCATAGAAAAGTAGAGATATCAAACTTCTCTTTTGCTCAAGTATGCTCAAATGATCATGTTCCTTCTCAGCATTATGCCTCTCCTTTTATAAAGGAGATGCACTACATAGGATGCTCTAATTTCCATAGTGCGCGTTAATATTTTCACATAACTATGGTTGCCCTCACATGGCTACCGTAGATTGCATTATTTTACTAACATTATCTTTGACAAAAATAATAGAGCAACAACTTTTCAGAGTACTTAATGCTAACAAGACTAGTCATCCATAATAAGATTATGTTTTTCTTCATCTCCAATAATGTTTTCTAGTCTATCATTATCTAGTTAATCATCAAAATCTTAATCAAATTGAAGATGCTCTGGTTCCCATTTTTCAAATAATTCATGAAGATATTTCTTTTCTTTTTTTGATAAGAATTTTTTAACTCTAACATCAAAGAGATAATCTAAGACATCTTCTAAAGTAACTCCTTTTACTTTCATATATTTGCTAAAATCATTATGATAGATGAAAGTAGTGTTCTTGCAATGCATAAGTGTTCTTCCTTGTTCAATTAATATCAACATTGGATGATAAATGTTGTAAAAACCGATGGTTCATGCTAAAGCAGGATAGCTAAGTAATTCTTGTCGTTCTAGAGCCCATCAATTCTTATTGTTCATGTTAAATAGTTTAATTGATGACCTCAAATATTAGTTAAATATTTGGTTATAATACCTATTTTAACAGTTTAACATTAGAAGATTTTGAGATTAATTTCACTTAATGATATTAAGACCATATTGGATATAAAAAATAATGTAAATTATAAAAATAAAATGAATACATTACGAAAAAAATTGATAACTAATATGATTTAAATATACTGGACACAAAAGTATATGTACATGTTAGAAACATATTGAATATGTTACGGAAAGCATGACAATTAATATGGAAGTAACTTTATAACATATTAGTTTGTGGTACGTGATGATATTTGAGTGAATCACATAGTTGATAATAGGATCCTTTAACCTATGCCACCTTATTTAATGCTTTGCGCAATTATTTAGCAACTAATGGTTTAATTAAATTAAGAAATTTCTTGGTTTAAAAATTTTGTTCCTTCTGATATTTATAATAAAGTCCTATGTATATAATTGAAGTTTTTAGTTAATTCTTCTCTCCTGCCTCTTTCTCAACATTTACTGAAAGGTATATGTTTTAGGACTTTTTGGTTTTTTTGAGAATGACATGGGACAAGAGCAGGCTTACGTGATGCCAGGTGCAGAATGCCTGATGATCCCTCCCTCGAACACTGAACCTGCAAAAAGGGCAACCTCGGGTTGAGATTTAGGGAATGCCTCTTCGACGATCAAGTCAGCCGGGGATCCTAAGAAAAGATAGAGCAGAAAGAGAGAACTCAAGATGTATGAGAAAATGTGCCAGAGAATGATCCCTTTTTTTGAGGTAGGGAGGGGGTATTTATAGTCCCTGTAGCGAGGGATAAAATGGTAATTTCATACAGGATGCTTCCCTAATAGGCTGTTGGGTCATTTCCCTCATTGGGCCTCTAACTAGGGATCTTAAGACCTCAGAAGAGTTGGGTGTAATTGGCTTAGCCTAGTCCAGAGACACATACATGGAGCCCACTTAGAATGCGGTATTTTTTGGATCATTTAGCCTCTCCCATTTTGCCTAAAGGCTCAACCAAACAGGTAGTTAGGTAGAATATGGAGTAAGCCTTTACCAAGGAGACTATCTGCAGATCTCGAAAGGCAGCCTTTCATCAAGGCACCCCATCCCTGTATGACACCTGGGTTTTGGTTTTTGCGCCGAGGGATTTCCCGAAGTGACCCAGTTCCTGAGGTGTAATTGATGCATATGACGTCGCCCACCTGTGATATATAAAATGAAGCTTACCAGTAGTTGTTATCTACCCTTCACGATCTAGTTCCCTTGCAAAAAGGTGTTCTATCATGGTGTTTTCTTATTTTCTCAATGCTAAGGAGACAGCCCTATATGTGTTGGAGGAATTCAACTGGCATTTGAGGAGAGGCGCTTATCCTCCCCGACCGCTTTCCGATGATTACCATGACTTATGCCCATACTTTCTTCTGGATGATACTAAGGATGTTGCATGGAACTTTTAGATTCCAGAGCTAGTACAGGCTGTCTTTTACGCTTGGTAGTAAATGCGGCCCTTGAGTTAGGCGTCTTAAGTCGGGGCCTAACCGACGACCTGACATCTGCCCTCATAGGCCTGTGGTGGTCCACTTTCGTATCATGGTGTTACAGGCCAATAGGAGTGCCCTGACAGCGGCCCACCAGCTTGGGCCGTCTGGAGTAGGATTGGGGCCACTGCCTTCGATTAACTAGGAGGAGAGCTCTGGGTCTAATGATGCGCCTCCCCAACGTAGTGATGACGATGATGAGTAATCTTAGGCTCTCTTCTTCTCTCACTTTTTTTTTCCGCTCTATGTACTCGTTGGTTTTGTTAATGAAGTGTAGCCTCTCCATTGAATAACATTACCTTTATATGCATGTTTCTGTCTGTTAGTTAGCCGTGAGCTAAATCGTAAGAGACTAGCCTCTCAGCCTTGTTTTCATGACCCTATGCCTTATAGGGCTGAGGCTAACTAGCATCTGGTCCATAGGTCATGCTGATAGAGCACCTGACCTCCCTCAGGGTCGGGAGTATGGCGTCCAGCCTCCAGGCTGTATCGCAACATCACGTAGCTCCTTGGGGACTAAACGCATGTCGAACGAACCCAAACTGCACCTGAGGTCTTTAGCCCCTTTGAGGTCAAGGGCGTAACGATTGGCCCCTAGGCCATGTGAGATGTTTATGCCCTAGAGGGTTGAAAGTATGGCGACCGACCCCTAGGCCGTGCCTTAGGACCCTTAGCCCCTTAGGGGTTGAACGTATATTGACCGGCCCTACGTCGTGCTGCAGGGCCCTTATCCCCTTGGGGGGCTAAAGGTATAACGACCAACCCTTAGACCATGCTGTAAGACTCTTAGCCACATTGGGGGCTATGGGTATAGCAACTAGCCCCAAGGCCATGCTGTAGGACTCTTAGCCCCTTAGGGGGCTATAGGCATAGCGACTGGCCTTTAGACCATGCTATGAGCCCTCAAGTCCCTTGGGGGCCGAAGTGTTTTGAGAAAATCATGAGTGTTTGAATGCAACATGGCATGGACTGAATGGCACTTTGGCTCTACTCACGCCTAGGGGAGCGTGTTGTCTTTTTCTTTCCTCTCTCTCCTCTATATAAACTGAGTGGGGTTTCTTAGAGAAGGTCATTCTAATCGTGCTTTTAAAATTTCTAGAGAGAGAAATAGGTTTCTTAAAGAGAGACACTTCACCTCCTTCAAATTCACTGTAGAGCCTTCAAACTTCTTCCTTGAATCTTCAAAGGGGTTGTTCACCTTCAACCTTCATCTTCAACCTTTGTCTTTATTTCCTTTCAATTCTTGCAGATACGTATCTTCGTGTACCCCTTTAAAAGTTGTATTTGTATTATATGATTTAATTGTGTTATGTTATCCTCATTCTTATCAAGTAGGACTATTCCTGATAGGTTGATTGGACCTTGAGTGGAGGGTTGTCACCCTTGGTTCCCAAACCTCCCGACCTAAATTGATGGCCGGGTGGCAGCGTGTGTTCCCCCAAAGAATCAATTTAGGGAGCCTATGCAAATGTCCTATGTCGTGCCTCTTTATGAGCCCAGCACTCCTTCTTAGTCTAGTTGCGAGTATTCTTCCACTCCTCGTATCCTTAGTATTGAGGAGGAGGTCGTTTACCAATAGGAAATTAATGTAGCTATTTCCTGTATGATTGATGTCCAGGAATATAGGCTGGCAGGGACAAAGAGCACCGTACGTTTGAAGACCCTCCCGCAGCTCATGACCGAAGGATAATCGAAACATAACTCTGATTCCGCCTCGAACTCCCGTAGACTGAGCGTTGAAGTTTATACTACTAGTGCTAGTAGCTCCACAAAGGGAGGTGAGAGCTGCTCAATTAGTTCCCATTCATCGGTCCCCACCTCCAAGAGAGGTCGTGCTCAGAAGGAGCCGGCCTGAGAAGTCATCGTAAAAAGATAGTTTTCCTAGGGCCTCCTTCATACTCAAACCCTCAAGATGGGCCGAGCACTCATTTCTCCAACCAAGGATCGTGCGCCCCCTTAAGAGGTCGAGGTTGGACGAGAAGTACCTTCTCCCACTGGATACAAGTTCATCATTCCCGATCCTGATGTCACTGTAAATAAGTTGCCTCTAGGATATATAGCAATCTACCGAGCGACTTTCTCCTATAACCTAAGGTTTCCATTTCATAGGGTCATCGTAGAGATCTCGAATAAGTACAAGTTAGCACCCGCGCAAGTTGTGCCCATGTTCTCGCACAATGTTTGTTCCTTTATTACACGTGTGAGTTGCGTAGGTTATCTTACATAGGCCAGCCCTTCAGATTGATTCATACCGTTTAGAAGGCCCTGAGTGATACTCGGGATACTGGGAGGTATAGTTTTAACAATAGGAAGGGCTTCATGATGGTTATTGAAAAAAAGTCCAAGTTAAAGAACTAGAAGTACGACTTCCTCTTTGTTCATTGCATGACGGGTTGGGGGGACCTTCCTGATTGGAACAATAGAAAACCAGTCTGTAATCTGTTCAGGGAGCCAACCACAGAAGAAACAAAGATTGCACGTAATTTAGAATATTACATGTGGGAAGACGACTGTCCAGGATCACTTCCATCCTTTATGTCCAAAATAGTGGACATGAGAAAAGACCCCGAGCATTGGTGGATCAAGTAGAGTGATAGGGAGCCCTTAAACTAGCTTCTTGAATTATCATACTTCGAGAACAGCTTCTTTCTTGCTACCACCAGCCTCCTTATACTTGAGAATTACTCCAAGGTTACTTTGTGTCTTCCCTTTGTGCTACTCTTCCCCTAGTTCTGACCTAATTTTCTTTTATCTTGTGTAAAGCAAGATTGGGAGATGCTCTCGCCCTTAGAGAGCGAGCAAGCTATCGAGAAGGAGATAGTGGCCGAGAATGAATGGCATTGTGAGGAGGAAAGGTGCTGCCGCGTCGAGGCTCAGGCGAAGAAGGTTTGTCTTAATAGGCCGCTTGATCGTTTATCCCCATTTTTTCTAGTTTTTATGATTTAAGTATTGATTTGGCACTTTTGATAGACACCAAAGATTACGCTATGTAGTCGAAAACTCCGACCGGATCAATAAGCCTTCCTCATGTAGATGCCTATAAGCGCTTGCGCCCCGAGGAGGGCAGGAGCTAGCCGCGACTTCAACCCCTACCCATAGGAGGACCGACCTGCCTCTCTCCAAGGGTGCGAAGATTGAGGGGCTGTCCTTGCAAAAGGCGTTCGACGAGCGAGTGGCTTCTGATGAGACAATGTGGTTTCCTTCTTAGGGAGGCTGTCGGGGGAGCTAACGGGCCATCTAGTCGCCAGTTGGGGAAGCGTTTGTGAATATGAAAGCCCAAGCCGTGGACTTCTTAGGGGCTGACCTCCCGACCAAGTCAACTCTGCTGAAGCATCTTGCGAAGTCATGGGACTTAGCCCTGTCTGGTTCCGCGGAGTCACTCAGGTTCACCGAGGAGCAGGTGGCCATTACTGAGGTAAGGGCATGTCTGTCTCTGCTCCTCTTCTCTTCGCCATCTTTTTCTTTCTTTGGCTAAGCCTATCGTGTCATTTGCCAGGCCTTTGCCCAGCCGTTGAAGGCCGTGAGGCCGACCCCATCCGTCTCCAATTTAGAGAAGCAGATTCACGACCTCCAGAGCTCCAATGCCCTACTAAAGGGGCATATTGGCGACCTCCAGACGGAGTGGCATAAGTCAGAGGAGACGACAAACAAGCACATGCATTGCTGGGGGAAGCCGAAGAAGGAGAAAGAGGCCTGGGAGGCCGAGCAAAAGGAGTTGCGACATCAGTTGGGGGAGGCCTCTATCAAGATAGAGGCTGAAGCTAGCGTTGGGGATGAAAAGGGTTGCTAAGGTTGAGCTGCAGAGCTACTGTCGCGGTCATGAAGACAGTAGGGAGTTTTTTAGTGAATTTTTGGGGACCTTAGCTCTCGGTGTTTTTCCCCAAGTGGGTTACTTCGAGGCGTACATCAAGTACATCGAAGATCACCAGCAGGCTCGGGCGACGGCTGAGAATCCTGAGCTGGTAGAGTTTGTACCGCCCATATCTGAAGAGGCCGACGTGGGCGATGCTGAGGATACCATGGCCCTAGATGGTGAGGCCGCAACTCATAATGGTGATGATGATGAAGCTGCGGCGCATAAGGCCAGTGATGATGAGAACCCAACCATCTGATGTAGAAGGGTCTTCGCTTATTTTTGTTCTTCTCCTTACTTTTCATTTTCAGCTTGTTGATTCACATTGGTGTTTGTTCTTTTTGCTAATATTTAATTAAGTCTTCGGTTTTGCTGTTGGCTGCTTCACGTGTTGTCTCACTTGTTATTGTCTATGCACTTATCTTTGTATCTATTTTGCCATCGTTGGTGCTCCATAAGCTTCCGACCCCTAAGGGAAACATTAAGTGATGGGAGTTGTTTCTTTATTACAATCATCCTATAAGGCTTATTTAAGATCCTCGATCCCTCGGAGGAGCAAAGCATATAGCAACCGGCCTAAAGGCCGTGCTTTCAAGACCTTCAGCCCCTTAGGGGCTAAAGAAATAGCGATCGACCGAAAAGCCATGCTTTAGGATCCTTAGCCCCTTGGGGGATAAAGGTGCAGCGACCGGCCCCAAGGTCGTGCTTTAAGACCCTTAACCCTTTGGGGGCTAAACGTATAGCAGTGAGCCCAAGGGTCATGCTTATAGGATCTTCAGCCCCGTGGGGGCTAAAGGTATAGCGACTGGCCGGAAAGCTATGTTTTAGGATGCTTAGCCTCTTGGGGGCTAAAGGTGTAGCGACCGGCCCCAAGGCCCTGCTTTAGGATCCTTAGCCCCTTGGGGGCTAAAGGTGCAGCGACCGGCCCCAAGGTCGTGCTTTAAGACCCTTAACACTTTGGGGGCTAAAGGTATAGCAGCGAGCCCAGGGGTCATGCTTTTAGGATCTTCAGCCCCGTGGGGGCTAAAGGTATAGCGACCAGCCAGAAAGCTATGTTTTAGGATCCTTAGCCTCTTGGGGGCTAAAGGTGTAGCGACCGGCCCCAAGGCCCTGCTTTAGGATCCTTAGCCCCTTGGCGGGCTAACGGTGTAGCGAGTAGCCAGAAGGCCATGCTTTAAGATCCTTATCCCCTTGGGGGCTAAAGGTGCGGCGACTAGCCGGAAGGCTCTGCTTTAGGACCTTTAGCCCCTTAGGGGGTAAATGTATAGCGATCGATCCCAAAGCCGTGCTTTAGGACCCTTACCCCCTCAGGGGTGAAAGGTGTAATGACCGGTCGAAAAGCCGTGCTTTAAGACCCTTAGTGCCTTGGGGACTAAAAGTATAGTGACCGGCCCAAGGGCCATGCTTTTAGGACCTTCAGTCCCTTGGGGGCTAAAGTGCATAGCGACCAGCCCAAGGGCCTTACTTTTAGGACCTTCAGTGCCCTGGGGGCTAAAGGTATAGCGATCGGCTGGGAGGCCACTCTTTCGGATCCTTAGCCCTTAGGGGCTAAAGGTGCAGCGACTGGCTCTAAGGCCATGCTTTAGGACCCTTAGCCCCTCGGGGGCTGAAGGTATAGCGCCAGCCCAAGGGCCGCGCTTTGAGGATCTTCAGCCCCTTGCAGGCTAATGGTATAGTGACCGGCCAAAAGGCCATGCTTTAGGATCCTGAGCCCCTTAGGGGCTAAAGGTGTAACGACTGGTCCCAAGGTCCTACTTTAGGACCTTAGCCTCTTGCGGGCTAAAGGTATAGCGACCGGCCTGAAGGCCGTACTTTAGGACCCTTAGCCCCTTGAGGGCTAAAGGTGTAGCGACCGGCCTCTGGGCCGTGCTTTTAGGACTTTTAGCCCCTTGGGGGCTAAAGGTATAATGACTAGCTGGAAGGCCATGCTTTAGGATCCTTATCCCCACGGGTGCTAAAACTGTAGCGACTAGCCCCAAGGCCCTGCTTTAGAGCCTTTAGCCCATTGGGGGCTAAAGGTATAGCGACCGCTGGAAGACCGTGCTTTAAGACCTTTAGCTCCTTAGGGGTGAAGGGTATAGTGACCGGCCGAAAAGCCGTACTTTAAGAGCTTTAATCCCTTGGGGGCCAAAAGCATTGCGACTGGCCCGAGGGATGTGCTTTTAGGGCCTTCAGTCCCTTGGGGGCTAAAGGTATAGCAATCGGCTGGAAGGTCGTGCTTTAGGATCCTTATCCCTTTGGGCGCTAAAGGTGTAGCCACTGGCCCAAGGCTATGCTTTAGGACCCTTAGCCCCGAAGGGGCTAAAGGTATAGTGATCGGCCCCAAGGCCATGCTTTAGGACCCTTAGCCGTTTTGGGGGCTAACGGTGTAACAGAGCTGGATGGGTAGATAGGTGTCTTTGCGGTCGATGCATTTATTGGGAAGAAAACACAATTAGTACATTGTATGAATCTTAAGGGAAAACAGCTAGTGATAATACTTTCGCAAATTACGGTTATGCCATTTTGTGGGGATGGGAGTGCTTCGGGGTTTATAAGACAATATGTGCCCGGCTGCCCCTGCTTTGTCGCCTAGTAGGGTGCTTCCCAATTTGCCGTGGGCTTACCATGCTCACCCGTGTGCACCACAACTTTTGTTCGGCGAAGGACCAAGTCTCCTGCCCTGATGGGATGGAGTTTTACTGTACGATCGTGGAGCCATGCTACTCTGAGTTTGTAAAGTGTCTCTCTCAGGCAGGCATCACCCCGAACAGAGGGTAGTAAAGTGAGAGCCTCTCGGAGGGCTTCGTTGTTGAGTTCTTCTTGGAAGGTGATAAGACGATAGGTGTGGAGTGCTACTTCGACAGGCAGCACAGCTTCGGACTCATACGCCAGCATGACTCATACGCCAGCATAAAAGGTGTTTCCTCCGTGGCCATTTTTTCAGTCGTACGTATTGACCATAGGACATCGTCCATCTCATCAACGCATTTGCCCTTGGCGTCGTCTAGTTTCTTCTATAAGCCAAGAAGGGCGACTTTGTCTGCAGCTTCAGCTTAGTCGTTATTTGGGGATGGGCCACCGCTGTGAACCAAGCTTGACACCCCAGGGTGGTGAGGTAATTAGTGACCTTTGCCGTGTCGAACTACCGCCCATTGTTGAAGATCATTACTCGAGGAATGCCAAAGCAGGTGATAATATTCTTCCAGATGAGTTTTCGGACCTCGACTGCGGTGATTGAAGCAACGGCCTTAGCCTCTACCCATTTTGTGAAGTAATCCACCGCAATAAAGGGGTACTTCTGTTGACCCGTGGCCTTGGAGAAGGACCCCAGTATGTTAACTCCCTAAGTGACGAAAGGTAGGAGACTGATGATTGGTGTCAGGGGGTGGTGGGCCTTCATTGAATGGGGATAAATTTCTAACATTAATCGCAACTGTGCACCAAATTCATAGTGTCTTCGCATATAAAGTGGCAGTGGCAGCCGGTCCGTGTTGCATTCACCGCCAGGGTGCGCTTGCCAATATGAAAATGCAGTGTAGTAGCGACCAGGCTTAGGGCCGTTTGTATAAGATTTCGTCATATAGTATGAACCAATTTGCCCATCTTTTTACTCGATCTGCCTCTTTGGGGTCATGGGGTAGTGTGCCATCCATCAAGTACGCACGAATAAGGTCCATCCAGGTAGAACTCCTGTCTAGCCAAAGGATTTCGCGAGGGTTAATGCTTTGTTCCATCAAGGTCTCCCGCAGTATTCTTTTCGGCTTCCTATCTTCTGAAGAGCTAGCCAGCTTTGATAAAGCATCCGCTTGTCGAATTTTTGACCACAATATATGTGTTATTGAGAAATGTTTCAATAGTCGAGTGGCTTTTCATACCCGGCAGACATGGGCCACTATGGTGTCATCCTTTACTTCATCCTCTCCATTAGGCTGACTGACGACGAGTTAGGAATCTGACATCACCCTGACCGAGTCTACTACAACCGTGTAACACAATTCCACCCCTACTATTAGGGCCTCATACTTGGCCTTGCCTTGTAACATGAATTTCAAGGCATGCTCTTATTTCTCTCCCTTAGGGCTTTTGATGATCAGGCCAATGCCACTGTGGTTTTTAGTGGAGGATCCGTTCATATAGAGGTTCAAAGAGGGGGAAGGTGTTGCTGTCTCAGGAGGAGTGCCAATGTTTTCAGCCAAGAAATCTGCTAAGGCTTGGGCCTTGATTGCTCGTTGCGCCTCGAAGACGAGGTCATATTGAAATAGCTCTATTGCCCAATTTAAGAGCCTTCTGAAGGCGTCCAAAATATGTAAAACATTTTTCAAAGGCTGGTCGATGAGGACAACTATCTTATATAATTCAAAATAAGGCTGAAACTTTCAGCCTGCCATCACTAGTGTGTAAGCAAACTTCTTAATTAGAGGATAGTTCACTTCAGGCCTAGCTAAAATGTGGCTTACGTAGTACACTAGGATCTATTCCTTGGTCCTTCCTACCACCAAGACCGTGCTCACGGCCTGCTCTGATATAGCCAGGCATAGAAGTAGTGTCTTCCACAGGACAGGCTGGCAATTTTGGCAGATGAGCCAGGTATGCCTACAATGCTTGGAAGGCATTATCTGCTTCCTTTTCCCAGATAAAATTGGTACGCCTCTGAAGGAGGAGGAAGAAAGGCTGGCATTTATCTATAGGTCTTAACATAAAGTGACCTAAGGCCGCAATACACCGAGTGAGTCACTGGACTTCCTTAATGTTTCGCGGGACTTCATGTCTAACACTGCCTTGACTTCATATGGGTTACCCTTTATCCCGCGACTGCTGATCATGAAGCATAGGAACTTCTCTAACCGAACACCACACACGCACTTCTTCATATTTAGCTTCATATCGTATGTTTGAATTATCTCGAATGTCTTTTATAAATCTTCGTTGTGCTCGATGTTAAGCATGATCTTGACTATCATATCATCTATATATACCTCCATGGTCTGCTTGATGGGAGGTTCGAAAACTTTGTTTACCAGACGCTGGTAGTTAGCCCCCGTGTTTTTTAGCCCAAATGGCATTACCTTGTAGCATTGTAACCCTCGATCGGTCACGAATGCGGTCTTTTCTTGATCTTCAGGGCACAAGGGTTTCTGATGGTACCCTAAAAATGCATTCATAAAGCTCAACAGGGCATGCCCTGTCATAGCGCCTACCAATTTGTCCATCTTTGGCGGGGTTAGCTATCTTTCAGACGTGCCTTATTCAGGTCCATAAAGTTAATGCACATACTCCAGGTCCCGTTGGGCTTTTTTACGAGTACCACATTTGAAATCCACTTAGAATATTGGCACTCCCTAATGAAGCTTGCCCCAACAGCTTCTGCACCTCTGCGGTTGCCACCGTGGCCCTCTCGGAGCCCATGTGCTGTTTCTTCTGAATCACTAACTTGTGGGCTGGATCCACATTCAATCGATGCTCTATCACTGCAAGGTCAATGCCGGGCATTTCCTCGGGACCGAAGGCAAAGATATCCTGATACTCTTGCAGAAGGTTAACCAAGGAGTGTCTAGTTTCTTCCTCCATCTCTTGGCGCGTCCAAGGGGATTTCTTCTATGCCATCGGCGACCTCAGGGTGTGGGCATTCAGGATCCGCCGAAGTTAGATTGTGCATCACCAGGGTTTCGGCGGGGAAGAAAGTGTAGTCAGTTGTCTTTTATTCGAGGGTGGAGGCCCTGTGGGTTTGCGTCCGACTGAACACTACATTGGTGGTTACATGCTAATAAGGTAGAACTCCTGGGTTGTCCGTTGGTCTCCTTGTAATTGCCAACGCTCCCATCATCTACCTCAAATTGGAGTTAAAGTAAATACGAAGCGATGACAACCTTTACCTTGTACTAAGTTGGCCATCCCAAGATGACATTGTAGGCCGTGGGGACGTCGACTACGAGGAAGTCTACCTCTAGGTTCCTTGCCTTGCCCTTTTCTCCAAATCACAGTGGAAGTCGGATCATCCCTACGGGGTTCACCTCTTGCCCTGCAAAGCCCAGAATATGGCGCACCAAGGGAATTGTTAGAATGTATAAGGTTTTGATGATAACAAATCCAAGTGTTGTAGTAGTAGTTGTTGTTCCAAACAGGCTTTACCAACAGGGCCTTACTGCTGTTTTTCAATATATTAAAACTGCTTGACTAATGGTTTATCAAGAACAGGTACTCAAGTCAGCGATGTAAGAACAACCATGAGGAACAGGCTCTATAAGGTGTTTGAAACATGTCCTGTGAAGTGTTTGAAGCATAGGATATAAGTGCAGCCGTGAGGAACAGGTTCTGTGAAGTGTTTGCAGCAGATTCGTCTCTCTACAAGATGACTAGTGGTTACAACAAGATGTCTTGATTTAATTTGGTTTTATATTTTTAGACTCTTATTAATATGCCAATCAGAAACTCTTAACTTACCACTTACTTGAAACGGTTTTGTTTTCTTTTGGTAAATATTTCGGATCACCCTTCAGAACAATCCTGGAAACAGGGTGATCAGGGTGTTTCCAGAATAAGCTGCGAAAAAAACTGTTTTGCACGATTTTTATCTTTTGGATTTTGAGCAGCTTCTTCAAAGATTTGCAAGAAAGATTTTTGTCTATGGAGTATCTTACCCCTTACCCTAAAAACTGTTATTAAAATCTAAGGGGATTTGCAAAATCTTTTTGAATAAAAAGAATATCCAATTTTTGGCAAGTGGATAAGGTTGTTGAGAAAAACATGGGCTAGTTGCTGTGAATTACCGCCTTATGCACACGGTTTAGGAAGTGTTTCCAGCTCATGTTTCCTCATCCCTTGTGGCTAAAGAATTCTATATTCTTTAGGGATTTTAGTTTCCAAAAATTTGAGGAATTGTTTTTCCAAGCACTATATAAAGTCGCTTCTTAGAACGATAGAAGCATCGGTTTTCAAAAAGAAAAATTCAGTGTTCATGAGCTTAAAAGTTTGAAAAGAAAACTGTGTCTAGTGAGTGAGTTATTTGAGCCTTCAAAGTTGGCATAGTAGGATTTCATTGTACTCTATATTAGCTTAGTTGAGAAGCATTGTAATAGGGTGTTTTTTCTTTATACTCTTCTTTCACAAAAGTGAGTAGAGTGTGTGTCCAAATCAAGGGGATTTTGGACGTGGGGTAACTTGTCTTAGGGAAGACGGTTACGTGTGTTACAAGTTGTAACAAGGTGTGTTACTATTGTAACGTGTTTAGCCCGTTTAGTGAAGTGTGTAAATCCTATAGGAGGTAGGTCGTGGTTTTTTCACCTCAGTTGGGCTAGAGGTGTTTCCACGTAAAAAATCCTGTGTCCATTATTTCCGCACTTAATTTTGTTGAATTTTCGCTTCTGCACAACTCAGAAACAGTCTGTGCGAACAGGGTCTCAAGACTGTTTGCCAGCATATTGCGAAAATCAGACACCACAATTCACCCCCCTCTTGTGGTTGTGTACTCTTTAAATCAAAAGGAATGATCTCCCTCCCAGGATGTTTGACCTTCTTCAAATAATCCCAGGTGATGATATCCACGGAGCTCCCAGTATCAATTAAAATTCGGTGGATGAGGGTGTTTGGCACTTTTAACTCAACCACTAGTGGGTTGTTGTGGGGTGAGGTGAAGTATGGGCCCTCGTGTCCATCGAACACCATTATGGGAACCATAACATGACTTCCCTGTTTGACCATATGAACCTACCGTGCTCCCCACAACTGAGTCTTCCTGGCGGACCGAGTAATACCCTCCGTATATCCGCCAGCAATGGTAGCTACTATTTCTGTGGAATATTCCTCTTGAGGCTTTAGGCGCATGGGCTCACGTTCCTTGTGAAGAAATTGAGGTCCCCTCTTCAAGAAGTAGTCAATCTGCCCCTTGTTGGCCAACTCATGAAGGGCCTTCCTCAACTCCCTACACTCGACAGTGGTGTGCCCATTTTGCTCTTGAAATTTACAACACTTCCACGTATTGTGTGGTTTCAGTGCCAATCATAAGTTACGGTCCCTTCAGAATTGGATGTTCTTTCAGCTCCATCAGTATACTCCTAGGATCCACAGTGAAGCTTGAGTTCATGACTTCGAGCCTCGGCCTCCTGTTGCCTTGCCCTGTATTCCTACCACCCGGGACCTTAGCTCTCTTGGAGGTGTATGTGCTTTCCGCACAGACTTCTGTCGCACAGATAAAATCTGCAACCTTCCTAAGCGCCTCAGCCTAGGTGGTCTCCTTCTATTTGGCTAAGAAGAACTTGAAGCACCCACTCTTTAGGCCATTCAGAAAAGAGGTATACGCCACCCCGTCCTCCAAATCAGGGATCAAGGCTGCCTTTTGGTGTAAACCCTTGACAAATTCTACAGGAACTCTTGTGGTCCCTGCTTGATTTTGGATAAGCGGATGCTAGTCCGCCTCTCCTTGCGACCAGCAATGAATTGGCTGATGAGTCTATCAACCAAGTCCTGAAAACAGGAAACACTTCCTGGGCTTAGGCCGTGGAACCAGGAATGCGCTACCCCCTTAAGGGTGGGCAGGAAGTAATGATAGTACGCGATGTCGTCGACATCCTAGATATACATTCGAGCCCTATACACTCCAAGGTGCTTTTCCGGGTTTGTGGTCCCATCGTACAGGTCCATAGTAGGCATCTTAACCTTCCCGTAGTGGGGGGAATTGATGATTCTTGCACTAAAAGGGTTGGAGAAATGGATCGGCGCTGATTGGGTGGCCGTTTTAGATGCCTTGATGGGAGTCTCAAGGTGATGTCCCACCTCTACTATCAACGGGGTTCTTCGAAGGAGGTCGGCACTTAGGAGGCTGTGCAAGGATCGACCGTGGTGGCGTGAGCCTTGGCCGCATGCCCCCCGATGGAGGACTACGTGTACACTTCCAGGTCGCGCTTAGGAGTGCGTCGCCTTCCCGAGACTTCCCCTCGAGGCTTTGAGGTATGCTCTTACTACTCAAACCAGGCTGTGCGCCGAGAATGAGTGGCATAGGGCACAGAAGCCGTGGTCGATTTCATAGGTCTTCATGGGGTTACCCTGCAGTTCTGCAAGGAATTCACTCCCTTAGACCGGTTGTAAATTCCGTCCTGCGATCGTCCATCCTTCTCTGGGCGAGCCATCACTCTTACTTCGTCACTGCGGTGTTGTGACTAAATGGAAGCGTGCCTATGGGAAGGCTTACATCTCGCGATCGGCATACATTTGAAGGTAGGTATAGGTCTCGCGGAGTTCACAACCTCTATGGCCTTCTTCACTTGCTCGATCACTTGCTGAAGGATTGTGTTGGCCATGGTGGACATGAGGTCCTTGAGCACGACCACTGTGACATAGGCGTCCCCTCGGGTGGGCACTATCCCACCCAGCGGGGGTTTGCCAGAGAACTTTCTTAGGCATCTTGTCAATTCCGGAGGTGCCGAGACTTCCTTCATGGGGGCGTTGTCTCTCCTGGAACATGCCCATGTTGGGTCACTTACTACCATCATTCACCACCCCTCCCAACAGGTGATGACAATTTTGTGTTTGGGACTTTTTGGTTTTTCTGAGGATGACATGGGACGAGAGTGGGCTTACGTGATGGCAAGTACGGAACGCCTAAGGATCCTTCCCTCGAACATTGAACCCACAAAAAGGGCAACCTCGGGTTGAGATCTGGGAAGCGCCTCTCCGACGATCAAGTCAGCTAGGTGTCCCAACAAAAGATAGAGCAGAAAGAGAGAATTGAAGATGTGTGAGAAAATGTGCTAAAGAGTGATCCCTTTTTACGAGATAGGTAGTAGGTATTTATAGTCCCCGTAGCCGGGGAAATATGGTAATTTCACATAGGGAGCTTCCCTAATGGGTAGTTGGGTGGTTTCCCTCATAGGGCCTCTAAGGAGGGATCTAAGGACCTCAAAAGCGCTGGGTATAGTTGGCTTAGCCTAGTCCATAGACGCATACATGTGGCCCATTTGTAATACGATATTTTCGGGATCAGTACATATCAATATACTAAGACTAGGAAGTTTAAGAATATGAAAAGGTTAGCAAATAGTGTAAAGAAATAAATTAGAGATTGGAAGGTAATAAATAGAGAATATAATACGAAGATAAAATATAAATGCAATGTTAGCCATTAATTTTAGAAATTTTTATCAAAAGAAGAAGATAGTATTCAATTTTATATATGTGTGTGTGTGTGTGTGTGTGTGGGTGTGTGTATACATGTGTACACAATACAATCTTATCATGTAATTTAAAAAATTTTCATAAAATCAACTTCGTGTTGTATTGGATGAATTCAACAAATGGTTTTGATAATTTCATAAATCTAGCATATGGTAATCATTAATTTTGTATCATTTGTTCCAAGCTACCTTTATGAAGAATTAAAGATTAACTTCATTGTTTCTATCAACTAGTTGTTTGACACATTAGGAGGTGGCCCTTTCGGACTAAGAGTTTGATTGGTGATTTCGCTGTTTTGACTTGAATGTTTATGATATTGCTCATGAACTATGATGTTGTTTCTGACATTTTCAATTATTGCATCTGATACGTCTCAAATTAGGAATTTTTCATGTGAAAGGTCCCATCTTCGGGGATCATAGACCAGAATAATCGAACAATTAAAATTAGCACTGGCATGTCGCCATTTGGAGGAATTTATTTTCATCTGCCAATTTTATGTCCACAACACTTAAGGTGCCTAAGTCGACTATATGGTCTTCAAATGTGGGCAATGGGCTTTAAAAAAATGAATGGAAATACACTGTCCTCGCATGACCAATAAATTATCAACCAAATCGATGAGTATAGTTTTTATATCCCCATTCCGCTTCTGCCTTGGAAATTTCAAAATTAAGTAACTGGTGGCCAAGTTAGGACTTCAAGAAATGGGGCAAATAATAGTACATATAATATAAAATTTAACAATGTTTATAAAATTGAAATTGCAAAACTGTTACACCTAATCTAATTGTACTTGATAAGACCTCATATTTTACAAGTGACAGTGATTTTCGTGTTCATGTTCCTTGAGTATTTTAATACATTCATGTATGCGAACTCTTTTCCACATTTCATATTCCTAAGAAATAATTTGGAGTATATTTCCGAACATATCTCCCTTTGTGTTATAATTATTTCTCGTGACAAGCTCATGGTTGGTGTAAGTTCTTCTTTAGTGGACCATTCTCCAACGTTCGATTCTTCCCAATTAAGCAACGATCCATGAATGACAACATCTTTATTTTGACCCATCAACTATCAAGAAACTATAATGTCTTCATCCTGACCCATCAATGATGCAGGCAAAACATCCTGATCTATCCTAATCTGTCAACAATTGAGGAGCAACGTCATTATCTGTTGTGATTTTCCGCAAGTATACAGTTATCGATGTAATACTAACGGGCGTCGATCCTCAGGGATGGCAAATGAGATTATGTCACTTTCGAAGGATAAATTTTCTATGCTAAACTAAACCAAAGCAAATAACTTATTGCAAATTTATTCAGCCAACTTTACAAATAATTAGAAATAATAATTAAGGAAAATTTTCAAACATCAACACCAATTGGATTATGAGATACCAGTAAGTCATAACGTGGTCGACGCAACACCCTATGCAACTCAAAACAATGCTAGTGTAGAGAATCAGCCGCAAGAAAGAGGAAAAGCAGGGGAGAGTAGGGAAGCTAGGATGAGAAACTGTGAAATCCTTATAGCTCGATTCCAGCACGAATCAAAACAAGTGTCAATACTAAACTTCAATTCCAACCCAAACATATGAATTAATGACACCGAAAACTAAATATCGAATGTTTAATTCGAATCGAAGAAACTCAGGCTCAACATCATGAAGTGGGTGAAACTAAAACCTATATCTGAAATTGAAATAAAAATGAAGATTGAAAACTAAAACCAAATTCGAAAGCCAAATCTCCTGTCTACTCTATGCTAAGCTACTCCCCCGTGCTCTGCGTCGACCTCCATTAAAGCCCCTTAAAGAACACCACAGTCTCCCCCTCTTCGTTTGCCGTTCAATCAATTCTGTAACTGATGAATGAATGATGGTGATGATGATGGATTAAATGTTCTAGGGGGAGAGAGAGAGAGAGGAACGGATGAGAATGGAAACGAAGGGACACAGGCTTGCTCTATTTTAGGTTGTAACAGTCCGACCCTAAAGCATATTTATTTATTTAATTAAGTCATATTATTAATTTTTCACATTTATTTATCTCATTTAATTATCCCGGTTGGGAGAATTCAATTTTGGGCATCACTTTGCAATTCAAGTTTCATTTACCGTATTAATTTCAGAAACTTTGATAGTAGGCCTCGATAATTATGATTTAAGAGATTAAATTATTTTTCATGACATCACATTTAATTTCAAACTTCGGAAAAAAAAATTAATTAATTGCACTTGATTTAATATTTTTCACAAACCCGAGCTCATTTAAGGTCGATTTCGGCCTAACAAGTTCTCAATCCATTTGTTTAGCTAATTACCATCGTTACCCCTAATTTTAGTAAGCAAAAGATATTTTTGGAGGCCTAACAATTTCAGCCAAGTATTTTTGCTTCATTTCCAACCAAGTAAAAAACCACACACACAAATTTACCAAGGCACCTTCTTCTCTCTTTCTTCCCATTTTTGGTTCTGCTGTGCACGTTTGGTTGCTGCCCTTCTTGCTGCCCCTTGCTGTCGCCAACCACCACCAGGAGCACCACCAGCCAGCCACTTCCAACATCCCCCAGCCACCAGCCACATCCCCTCATCCTTCAAGCATCATTCACACCTCTTTTTCTTAGCACAAAGTGAGTAAACTCCATCATCTATGATGCTGATTTTTGATTATGATTCTTATTTTTGTTGGTTTCTATTGTTGATCATGCTATTATGATAAGAGTAAGAGCTATTTTTGATGTGTTAATTTGTTGGTTAAGCATGAAAGCATGCTAAGGTTGAGCTTATTCTTGATCAAGCAAGTTTGAGTTTGAAGTGATGGATTTGGGTCATATTGTATTTGATTTGGTAATATTTATCATCCTAAATGATTATGGCAATGTTGTATGGTTTTGGATGAGTTAAAGCATGATTTTACTGGGTGGTTATGTGAAGAAAAGATTGCAAAGATGTGATTATTAAGCAGTAAACAGACCCAAAACAGGGGTCACTTCGGGAGAAAACTGGTATTACTTGGCACACCAAAAAATCATAATTTTTTGTGAGTTGATAGCTCAATATGTTATGTTTCAATAGGCTTTGGAATTACTTGATTCCGAGTTGTGTGGACAAAGTTACGATCAATTTACTGAAGACTGCGCAGAATTTATCGAAACTAGGAACGGTTTTGAACCACTAACTTTACGGAAAAACTGGTAATGATTGGGCCATTGAAAAATTGTGATCTGTGATGTGGAGATAGATCAGTGAGTTATCTTTCAAATGCCTTTTGAATCGCCTTAATCCGAGTTCTGTGGAAAAAGTTATAGTCGTTTTTGTACAACTGCGCAGATGGGACTGAAATTGTGCATGTTTGTGTTCTATCCAAATTTTGGGGACCTTACTATGTGAATCGTACTTTGCATTCTAAAGGAAAGTTTTAGTAGACATTATGAGCTTTTCATATTGGGGTTTTATATCTCAATTGGAGGTTGGGAGTAAAAGATATGGATTTTCTAAAGTAGGCCATCAAGCGGTATTATGTGAAGAAAGAAATCAGTGCTTAACGGACCAAATTGAGGTCATTTGAGCCCCTATGAACCTCACAACACCCCTCATGACATTAAACCTTTTATTATCCATTTCAGACGCATTACACTTTTCATTATTCATTTCAGAAATATCAGAAACTCATATTTCATTTATATCAATTGAAATTTTTTTCATTAGTAGCTCAATTGTTCCAATTGGTCTATCTTGTATCAGTTTGTTGCATTTCAAGTTTAATAACCTTAACTGATTTGTGTTGCAGATCATTTTGGTTTAACTTGCCTTACATTGAATTATTGAGATTGTAGAAGTCTTTTTCATTAATCAATTTTCATTAAATTTATAAATTATGTTAGTGAGCACGGTTTACTAACTACATTTATTTATAATAACATCTCTTAAACAGAAATGGGGCCTAGTCTATCATTTTCCATTGTACATACGTATTATCAAGTGAGATATCATTTTAAAGACTTCAGGTACGTTCATTGCCTGGTATCTTTAGAAATCAGAGTGTATTTATCAACATTATCATGTTTGGTAAGTATATCAATGAATCAGTTTACACAGTGATTTATCAGTTAATTAGTGACCCTATCAGTTATCATCTATAGGGCTTATGCCCTTCAGTTACCCGCGCGGCTTCAAGCCAGGTCCCTATCGGTTTGGCAGGTGTACACTTATCCATAGATCGTAACAGTATCAAGGGGTTCACTATCAGGTAATAACTAGCAATTTAGCTTTACATCATCTTATTCACTGTTTTAACTAAATGAATTGCAAAGCAGGCCCAATTAGTGTTTCAATTATCATTTAACAATTTAGGAATGCATGTACTGAGCTTCGGCTCATAGTTCGAAATGTTTTTCATGTTTTGTTTTAGGCAAATGCTCAGAGAATTGCCCTCATACCAGTAAATCAGTTGAAGAGAATAAGTGAAGCAAGCGAATCCGGATGGATCAGACTTTAAAGCTGTAGTTTGAATACTTCAGTAGATGGAGATGTAGATATTAGATGGTGAATTATTTTCTTATGGTCTATAAACCCTATATTGGTTAATATTGTTCCGAATGGTTGATCATATGTGAAGGTGTATGATTGAAGCCATGCTTAACTGTGTCATTTATAGCACCCATGTTTCAAGCCTTGTCCTTTTGGACGGTAGTAATGCCCCTATTATTAGATTCATCATATTACAATTGAGTGATTTATTAAGGAGAATTTAAACAGTGAATCATATTTAATTTGGGGGCGTTACACAGGTTTTGGGGGTCGAAGTTAGGGGAAGAAGAACCACTGAGGAGAGAGAAGATTAAAATGGGAGATAAGAGATGGGTTAACAGCTGAATGCAATGAAGGAGTAAGAGGCAAATGCCATGGCTATGATGATGGAGGAAGTCGAAAGGTTGAAGGAGGAAAGAAGGAAAGAAGAGGAAAGGGTGAACTGCCCTATGTTTTTCGGGCTTCTAGGTGCCGAGCCATGAGGGAGAAGAAGAAGAGGAGGAGATAGGGCTGGGAGTCACGTGCCAAGCACGTGGTTGATTAAGTGAGAAAGAAGAAAAGCAAGCTGGGCTTGATCTGGGAAGAAGGGAGAGAACCGGGCCCAAAGAGAGGGAATAATAAGGAAAAGAAAACGGACTGGGCATGCACGAAATGGGCCATGGAGCTGGGCCAATTCTTCTTCTTCTTTTCTCAATCAATTGCTTGTTATGACCTAATCCAATTTTGATTCAACTTTCTCTTTTTTTTTTTCCAAGCAATTTAATTATTTTTCAAATGTTTCAAATTCCTACAAAACAAATAAAAATCAATATTAAAATTCTAAATTAATAATTTATTTCAAGCAAATATTAGATAGTAAAGGGTATAAAAATGTCAAAATTTCAGGTTGAATAAATACCCCTACACGTAAGTTTTGCTCATCCTCGAGTAAAACAAAACTAAAAATCCTAGAAAAAAAAAACAAAACCAAATCCTAACTTACTTTCATAGGAATCACGGTTGCATTTAACACATGCAACAAGCCATTTAAACCCCTAGGTTACCCGTAGTGGACAAGGAAGGTCTCGTAATAGTTCGCAGAAGATGTATCCACAAAATCTATAAAAGAAAACTTAAACAGTAACATGAAAAGCCTTTTTTTCGTTTTGGTTTTTTTTTTATAAAATTAATATGTACAAAACTGGGGAAAAATATATACACATTCTAATCAACTAAATCACCCATGCAGCAAAGATATTAGCTTGCATATAAATAGAATGTACTCAACAGGCTCGCTATCCCATGAATGGCATTGAAGCACTAATTTTTCACCTCATTGGACATTAAGACTTGGAATCCATCCTTATGCTTATGTGCATGTGTATTATCATTCTAGAGCTTAGACTTACCAGAATCAAACTCAATCCCACTTAATTGACACAAATTACATTATTGATTTAATAACATAGGAACTAAGTTTTTCCAGTAGTAATATTGCCTCAAAGGGTAACACCCAGTAGCACGTACCTCAATGGGTAACGCCCAGTAGCGCATGCCTTAAAGAGATACTTGTCATTCCAAATTTCATTTTATTTCCTTTTTCTCTTTTTTTTTCTTTATTTTTATTTTCATTTTTTCATTTTTTTTCATTCTCAATTTTTTGTTTTTGGTTTGAATGCAAACAAAAATCAAAGTAATCGCATCAAAGATAAGTGGGGGAGCCAATAATGGAAAACTAAGGCCCTAAGATAATGATGATGGTATAAATAAGGATTGGATTACACAGCAATAATAAACAAATGGGGTTAGAATTAGGGCTAAGAATGACGCACCGAAGATGGAGACCTAACATGCACATCATGCTTACATACAAGCTAACAATCAAGGCACAGGGGATTTAAGCTGATCAGAATAGATTCCCCAAAAACAAAACAGAAACTTTTTGGATTTTCAAAATTTTTTTCAAGTTTTTAAAATTTTGCAAAGTTTCCCCACCCCACACCTAAATCTCATAATGTCCTCATTAGGAGTGGAAAGAAGCATAAAACACAAAAATAAAAACTAAAAAGAGGCGAAATATACAAAAATTTAAAAAACATGACTCAAAAACAAAAAGGACAAGACTCTAAACTCAAAAAGAAAATAAAAATAAAAGACAACCACAAATATATATAAAAGAAAACAAAATTAAAAAGGAGAAGATAAAGAGAAACGTTTATACCAAGTCAGGTGCAGAATTACACCTAAGCTATAGCCTCTAGAAATTTGCTCAAATAGAGGCATATGGAGCATCAGCCACTCCATATCAAGCTAAAAAGTGCTACTCAACTCAAAACCCATTCGCGCACGAAGTAGCTTGTCAAATACAATAGACCAACTCTCAATAAAATTAAGATAATGAACATGAAAGTGTTGGCATCAAATAGAGTACATCCACCACAACAACGCAGCACAAGTGAGGGCCCTCTTCAATTTGTCAAACTATTAGGCCCAATTAGAAAATGGATAGACGTACTTAAAAGTAACAAGCAAGTGGGCCATTGGCCTAGAAAGTACATCATCATGAATGAATGGTCTAGGCAAATTAGTGAGTCCTAAATCCACAAGTCCTTTAAGTTCAATGTGCATAGGAATCTGGTCTAAATCAAAATATTCAGTGAAAATGGCCTCAGACTCAATAAATTTAGACTTGTAAGATTCAAAAAGAAAGTCAGGGTGGATGGGGTCAAAAGAAAAAGATTCGTATTCAGCACACAGAGTCACATCCAAACCCACATTGGCATCAAACCCATTTGAAAAAGATTCATATTCTATAGAAAGAATATCATCATTAAATTCCAATCTAGTGGGTTCAAGTACCTCCATAATTGTCTCCTATAAAATAGTATCGTCTGACTCATCGAAATCACGATGCTCAATTTCAGGTGTGACTCTCGTATCTAATTCACTAGCACTCTCAAGGTCTTCACCCTCCTCAAACTCACGAGAATGATGAAAAGGGGCGGGTAGGTCGGCAGAAACTAGGGCATCCTCAGTGACGTCCCTAGGTGAGCTAGTATGAGGTGCAAGGTCTTGTGATAGAGATATAAGGAAGTCCCTTTCCTACTCTACACTAGGCAAAGGCATGTCATTATTCAAATCGGGCCGAGCAAGATAAGAGGGCTCAAAATCATCATAGAGACTAACTTCAGGTTTAGGAGATCCTAAACTGGAGTCAGGCTCATTCTCCCTACTTTGATTAAAATATTGAGAATATTCAGCAATTCTCACTTTCATGTTCTCAATCATTTTATCAGCCAATTCATTGACCTTCTTTTCCACACTTGCACAGGTAGCATCAACATAAGCATGAAAAGGACAAGTAAGAACATCATGGTCAGAAGATTCATAATAATCGCACAACGCAGGAGACATATAAGAATAAGATGGGTCATATGAGTTTATAAAATGATCCTGGGGGAAAGGATTAGCATGAAAAATAGACTCATTAGGAGTTGGGCATCTAAAATTATTTGTACCTTGTTCAAACGTATAGGTATTCCAAGCTAGCTTTTCAAAGAAATCTCATACCTCATCTGGAGTTGTAGATAACAGTCCTAATACACCGCCAGGATAAATGGCCTCAATATAACCACAAGATTCAGAATTTAGACCCACAGCAATGATCTCACAAAATACCCATTTTTGAAAATTTTGATGCAATTGAGCACGATAATCGTTAAGTCGTGATAAATAGCTCCAGAAAGGTTCGTGCTCAAATTGTGGGAAATTAAGCACTGGCATGCTTGAATCTAGTGTTTTTTTTCAATTTTAAGAATTTTTCAATTTTTTTGGATTTTCAAGCTTTTAACTTTTTTTACTTTTTTTATAAGAAAGAAAATGCATAAAGGACACTATTTACAAACCAATGAGTAAAACAAAAAGAAGAGACGCAAATAATTAAGTGAACAAAACAAATAAACTAACAAAAATAAAACTATACTACCCAAATGAAAGAAAGACCAAAAATACTCAAACATCACACAAAATATAAACTGAACATAAACACAAAATAAGAGCATTTTTTTAAATTTTTTTTTGGTTACTGCTGCTTCTGTGCCTGTTTCCTGCGCAATAACCAAATTGTTAGTCTCTTCTTTTTTTCTTTTTCAAGTAGCAAAATTACACGAAATAGCAAAATTAAATTGACCCAAAGCTAAAACTGCAAGTCAAATCAAAAATAAGCTAAGTTAAAGCTAACCTAACACACATAAAATCGAAAATTAAAAGTATAAAACGAAAACGAAAACAAAATCGACGCAAACAACTAAAATACGACTCGACTATGCAACCTAATTTCATAGCGCCATCCCCAGCAACAGCGCCAAAAACTTGTTGTGATTTTCCGCAAGTATACGGTTATCGCCGTAATACTAACGGCTATCAATCCTTAGGGATAGCAAATGAGATTATGTCGCTTTCGAAGGATAAATTTTCTACGCTAAACTAAACCAAAGCAAATAACTTATTACAAATTTATTCAGCTAGCTTTACAAATAATTAAAAATAATAATTAAGGAAAATTTTCAAACATCAACACCAATTGGATTATGAGATACCAGTAAGTCATAACATGACCGACGCAACACCCTATGCAACTCAAAACAATGCTAGTGTAGAGAATCAGCCGCAAGAAAGAGGAAAGGCAGGGGAGAACAAGGGAGCTAGGATGAGAAACTGTGAAATCCTTACAACTCGATTCCAGCACGAATCAAAAAAAGTGTCAATACTGAACTTCAATTCCAACCCAAACATATGAATTAATGACACCGAAAACTAAATATCGAATGTTTAGATCGAATCGAACAAACTCAGGCTCAACATCATGAAGTGGGTGAAACTAAAACCTATATCTGAAATTGAAATAAAAATGAAGATTGAAAACTAAAACCAAATTCGAAAGCCAAATCTCCTGTCTACCCTACGCTAAGCTACTCCCTCGTGCTCTGCTTCGACCTCCATTAAAGCCCCTTGAAGAACACCACAGTCTCCCCCTCTTCGTTTGCCCTTCAATCAATTCTGTAACTGATGAATGAATGACGGTGATGATGATGGATTAAATGTTTTGTAACAGACGAGAATGGGAAACGAAGGGACATGGGATTACTCTGTTTCAGGTTTTGGGGGTCGAAGTTAGGGGAAGAAGAACCACTGAGGAGAGAGAAGATTAACGGGGGAGATGAGGGATGCGTTAATAGCTGAATGCAATCAAGGAGTAAGAGACAAACGCCATGGGCATGATGATGGAGGAAGCCAAAAGGTTGAAGGAGGGAAGAAGGAAAGAAGAGGAAAGGGCGAACTGCCCTGTGTTTTTCGAGCTTCCAGGTGCCGAGGCATAAGGGAGAAGAAGAAGAGGAGGAGATAAGGCTGGGAGTCACGTGCCAAGCACGTGGTCGATTAAGTGAGAAAGAAGAAAAGCAAGCTGGGCTTAATCTAGGAAGAAGGGAGAGAATCGGGCCCGAAGAGAAGGAATAATAAGGAAAAGAAAATGGACTGGGCATGCACGAAATGGGCCATGGAGTTGGGCCGATTCTTCTTCTTCTTTTCTCAATCAATTGCTTGTTATGACCCAATCCAATTTTGATTCAACTTTCTCTTTTTTTTTTTTTCCCAAGCAATTTATTTATTCTTCAAACGTTTCAAATTCCTACAAAACAAATAAAACTAATATTAAAATCCTAAATTAATAATTTATTTCAAGCAAATATTAGGTAATGAAGGGTACAAAAATGTCAAAATTTCAGGTTGAACATTATCCAAGTCTATGAATGACTGAAACATCCCCTTAATCCATCAACCATCAAGGGACAATACACCTTCTTTGCCCATCAATAATCCAAAAGCAACAAAATCTTTCTTCTACGTGGGCGATCTACAGATCTCATCCCTAAGTTAACTATAATCCCACTCTAAAATCATTTGTTGGTAACCGAAAGTAGTTGTTGGGCATTGGTCACACGTCTTCACTTATAAACGCACACACAAATGAGAGTAAGGCACTTATTTAGCATGGAAAAACTCTCATAATAACTAGGGAAAAAACCCATGCCCTAATCAATATCGGATAAACCCATGATGAATGGGAGAAAAGATAGATTACATGGGTACACACATAATACATCCATTTAATGTGTAAGTCTCTACCCTTCTCATGAATTTATCCACCCTCTTACACATGTTTCGCTAATTTGAGATTTGGGACTCTTGAGATACGGATAAATTCTATTCCATCCCCCCAAGTTTGGTGTGAATAATTTTCGGGGCCTATAACTTTAGATACAATTTCTAGGTCCATCCAACTTTGGTGCAAATAATTTCTGGAACCAAACTTAACAAAAGTAGTTTTTTAAATTGCAAAAAGACTCCTGAGGTTTTTAAATTTTCGTTTTAAACCCGATCCTTAAAAACTTACTTTCAAAAATTTAACATTTGTGTATGTGTAATTCTTTTATAGGCATTAATGAAGGTCCTCTTTTAATTGGTATTAGAGCCACGTGACCAAAAATAATTAAGATAATTAAGCTAATTAGTAATTAATTAAGCTAATTAACTGTGATTAATGCTTAAATCATCACTTGCTTGCCCTGGACCGAATTATTCACACATTGTTCACTCACCAGAAGATAATTCTCCCATAGCACTTCAATTAAACTATATCACTGATATAGTTTTAGAGTTAAAACTAGAATTAGCTAAAATTAAGACTGAAGTGAAGGAGTTTAAGAAGCAATTATCTATAATTTACCTTTCTCTTGTTAATGAAGTTAGACATAGTGAAAAATCTACTTCCAGTATTAATACTCCATTTCAGCATAAATATCCTTTCCAAAGCCCAAAAACAAGAATCCATTTCCTTTGCATGATATAAAAATCTAAAAAGAAGTAGATGAAAAATCAGGTGAAAAATCAGGTGAAAAAGTAGAAAAGGAAGAAGATGCTGGAGTATAAGCAACATACTCTTAAAGAATTACAAAATATGTTTGGAAAAGAATAAAATTCAGAAGAATTAAATAAGATTATGGGCGTAATTAGTGATAAACATGACGTATTATCAGATGATAATGAATAAACTAGTAATGTCCAATAAGAAGAAGAAATATATCAGTAGATGAATCTTATTAAACTAGAGGATCTTAATGTATTACCATTAGAAAAAGTCAGAATAAAATTTGATAAAAAATACAGTAAAATGCCCGTTAAAGATGAGATTAATGAAATTGGAGAAGAACTCGATTTCGATGAAATAGAGATCAATCTGGTTAGCAATGTTGTTCCTAAACCTGAAAAATTTGGTGAACTATCTAGAAGAAATACTAGTTTTATAAGACCTACGTTCATTCTAATGGGACGTATAACTAATTTTTCCTTTGGGTTCATCCCAACGAAAACTACAACCTTTAAAGAAGTTGGCCTTAATCCAATTAGTCAGACGAGATACATCTTAAGCATAGATGGAGCTCGTAACAAAGAAGAAATATTTGAACATTGGAAAAGAGGCATAAATAGCGTCTTAAACCTAAACACTACATGGACTGCTGCAAATTTCTTAAATTAGATTGAAGATAATTTTTCTGACACTATAGCTGACTGGTATGATTCATTAAATAAGGATGGTACAATACATTAAGAATGATGGAAATACCGCTGCAATATTCAAAAATTTATGCAAGGAAATTGAAACTAAATTTATCGGGGCTAAACTTGATTCTGAAGAAAAGGCAAGAGTAGAGAAAGATTAATAATGTAGAATTATGAGATATGAGGTATCACGACAAGAAAAATGATTTTTTGTAGCAATTTTATTGTAGCAAATTTAAATTTGCTACAATAATCTAAAAGTAGTAAAATAATTATAGCATATCTAATATTGCCACAAAAAGTTGAGTTTGTTGTGGCAATTAGCCAAAATTGCCACAAAAGACATTTATGTTTTCTAAAAAAGGAGTTAGTTTTAGAGGGAAATTTTTATCTAGTGAAAAGAATTCCCTCCTTCATTTTTCTTTAATTTGTGTTGTTAGAATGCCTTCAATATGTTTTTTAGCCCCCTTCTGCAGACCTAGGACGGTGGTCTCACTGACTGGTCAGCAAGTCGGGGTCCAGGGGTGACGCGCCCTGGTTTGGGGGTTCGGGGGCGCAGCGTGGCCCCCGATGGGGGTTCGGGAGCAACGCCCCCAAAACTGACGGTGTGCGTGATGTATGGGTTGGGGTTAGCTCTAAAACCTAAACCCTATGTTGGCGCCAAAAAGATGATATTTTTACAGTACCTTTCTGCCTAATTTATGCTCGGAATAATTACAATTGTTAGGTTTTTATTTGATTTTATTTTGTTTTGTAGGTATTGAATAATTTGAGAAGAAGACGCGAAAAAAATGAAGGAAGGCTGAAAATTGAAGAACTAGGCCAAGTTGATTCAAATCCGAACCAAGCAATAATAACAAAAACAAACCCAAAAAAAAATAATAAAAGAAGGCAAAAATTAAAAAACATAAAAGCCCAGTCACGCGCAACGCACGTGACCTGACCATATTCCCTCCCCCCTTTTCGTCTTTCTCTCTCCTCTCCTTGCTCTCAGCCCCATAACCCTGAGCCCCTCTGCCCTGTTCTTCTTCTTCTTCAGCAATCGCATAGCCCCGTAACCCCCTTCCCCTGCCTGGCTTTTCATCTCCTCCTCACAGCCTTTGGCTCTCTCTCTCCCTTCTTTACACCTAGAATCCGAAAAGACCGCGACTTTAATGGGAGGGAGTGATTACTGGTGCAATTGAAGACCCTTGGCTTTGAGAGCAGAAGGCGGTCACGGTTACAAAGGGGAGGTCGGGCAGCCACGATTTGCGGGGTATGCTAGGTTGTAGTTCAAATTGTTGATGTTTAGTTTAGTTAATTTAAAGTTTAGTTTTCAGAATTTTCAATTTTATGGGAGTTAGGATTCATGTTCGAATTTTTGTTTTGGTGTTTGATTTCGATTGCTGATAGAATCAATATCTTGCCATGTTCATGAACTATTGAAGCTTGGTGTTGTTGTTTTTTTTTTTTTCCCGGTTCGATTGCGATTTTCTTCTCTGCTTGCCATGTTCGAATGCCATGTTCGATTGCAATTTTTGTTGAAATTTTGCAATTTGGTTCTGGAATAATATTCAATCTGGGTTCAAGTTTGATATATTTCGTTGAATTCGAACCGCTTTGTTCTCTGCTTTGATTTTGCACATTGTTGTTGTAAGTTTGGTTGCTTGCGCCTTTGGTTCATCTGAGTTATGCTCTACCTCTGTTCTTCCCTGTTTTCTGCGGCTGAATAGGATAGCTTTGTTACGTGTTTGCATTGAGTGTTGGGCTGACAGTGTTCGGACTTGTTAGTACCAGACAATCCTTTTGGTGCTCGTGTTTGAAATGTTCATTAATTACTATTTCTAATTATTCGTAAGGCTAGTTTCTCTCTCCTAGGTTTCGCCCGTCCTAATTATTGCATTTTAGTTTTAGGGATTTTGCTTCTGAGGAGTTAGATCGGTGATTCGACATTGTTTTTCTGGTTCATTCATCCCTTTTCAAATAATTTGTGAGTTCTTTGTTTCCTATTCTCCGTTCATTCGTTCGTTCGTTCGTTCATTTGTTGGATCGATGTTCGTTCATTCCTATATTTGGCTGTTTAACTTAGTATGAGTTGGATCTTGTCAAATTGATCAATCGTTGGATCCTATATTTGGCTGTTTAACTGAATATTTGGTTGTTTTCTATTCTTCGTTCTATCATTCGTGCATTCCTAGGATTTTGTTTAACTGAATATGAGTTGGATCTTGTCAAATTGATCAATCGACTTGCCGTTTCTTTGTTAGATACACTTGTAATTGGCGTTAATTATTTACTTTATTGCAATGGGTTATTTCTATGTATGAACTATTAATTAAATGAATTATAATGGTTTGTCCTACTATGTGTTGATCCTTAATTGTATGCTAGCCACTGGGGGCAGGAATTTCGAGAGTTTTTTAGTCTATGACGCTTGTCTTTGTGCTACAGAAGGTCGAAGCATTTACTTCTTTACGTATTGGTGCTTATAAGAGGTCTATGATACATGGGATTGACATGCTGTGGATAAACAGTAGGTTCTTGTTTAAACAATCAAGTTATGTAATTAGGAAAAGTAAACAAGCATCAATATTTTGATAGATAATAATAATTGACTCTATATATGTATTAATCAAGTTTTATCTCATATAGACAAATTGAATCTAGCAACTCTTCTCAACATCTATGGTCTTGTTAGTGGTTGTGCTTGTTAGTTTCAAATTTGTTAGTGTCAAATTTTGTCATAGTAGGCCACCCTTGCTATGCTTTTGAGAATTAGTGGTTATGCTTGTTGCTTATTATAACCCTGGATTCAGCTCATAAAAAGGGAGAATCATTGATAACTGTAGCGCCCCTAAATTCTACCATGAATGTGAACAATCAAAATGACATTCCATATACTTTTTTTTTTAATTTAGTTTTGCATGGCTTGTGATTCTATAAAATGTGCTTTTCTGTAAAGGTTTGATGAATGAAACTAATATATGATTCTAAAATCCTATTCTTTGAATTTTAATTTTCAATGCATTAATTTTGTTTTATGTAGGTGAGTAATCATTTTATATCTTAAGGTACAAGATGAATAGAGATCGAGGTTGGATGAATTGGAAGATTTATAAATGTAGGCAAAAGGAAGAACATATCAAAGGGGTTAATGAATTTCTTGACTTTGCATTTGCTAATGTGGTTAAGGAGGGGAAAATTAGATGTCCTTGTGTTAATTGTGACAATTATAATCATCTAAATAGAAAGACAGTTTTGCTTCATTTGATGAATGATGGAATCTTAAGAAACTACAATCCATGGGAATTTCATGGGGAAAAATGTGGTGTTGAAGAGCATAATCATGAAAGTGATGAGGATACTAATGATGCAGATGGGTCTATTGATCCAATAGAGCCAGGAGTCGCGAATGATATAGATGAGACTTTTGCCATGGTACATGACATGACAAATACTAGAGCTTTTAATATAATGGGTGAATTTGAAAGGTTAGGTGGTCCTAGCATTAGTGATTCACCTGAACTGCTTGCGAAATTTGGTAGGCTAGTTAGAGATGCTGAGAAAGAGCTATTTTCTGGTTGTGAGAAATTTTTCAAGTTGGAGTTTATGATGCATCTTCTTCATATAAAATGCCTTTGTAGGTGGAGTGACAAATCACTCACAATGATACTTGAGCTTTTGAAAAAGGCATTTGATTTTGATGATACTTTTCCAAAGAATGCTTATGAAGCCAGAAAATACACTCGAGAGTTGGGATTGAGTTATGTGAAGATTGAGGCTTGTAAGAATGATTGTATACTTTATTGGAAGGAGTATGAACATGTAGAAAAATGTCCTAAATGTGCTCATCCTAGGTGGAAGGATAAGAGGGAGGACGGTGATGACAGTGATGACGAAAGTGAGAAGAAGGGAAAGGGGAGGAATATTCCCTATAAGGTATTGCGTTATTTTCCTCTTATACCAAGATTACAGAGATTATTTATATCTGCCAAAACAGCATCCCACATGCGATGGCACAAGAATAAATGTCCCGATGATGGGATTTTGAGACATCCAGTAGATGCAAAGGCTTGGAAGTCATTTGATGAATCTTTTCCAAATTTTGCTGCAGATGCTTGCAATGTGAGATTGGGTTTATGCAGTGATGGATTTACCCCATATGCAAACATAAACTCCACTTACAGCATTTAGCCTGTGTTTTTGGTTCTTTATAACTTGCCACCTCAGATGTGTATGAAAAAGCCATACACAATGTTAAATATGATCATTCCTGGAAAAACTGCTCCAGGGACTGATATTGATGTGTACTTACAACCATTGATTAATGAGCTGAAATTGTTATGGGATGTTAGCGTAAATACTTATGATGTTTTCAAAGCTGAATATTTTACGTTGCATGCTGCTTTGTTGTGGACAATTAATGATTTTCCTGCCTATGGTAATCTCTCTGGGTGGAGTGTTAAAGGACGTCTAGCCTGTCCTGTTTGTAATAGAGATACATGGTCGAGGTACTTGCCTCATTGGAACAAACAATGTTACATGGGTCATCGTAGGTTTTTGGAGCTTGATCATAAGTGGAGGCATGATAAGAAATCTTTTGACAACACGTCGGAAATGGATCCTCCTCCTAAGTATCTATCTGGAGAGGAAGTCGCCGATCAAATTGGCAAGTTTGAAAATATCAAGTTTGGGAAGGTTGATGGCAAGCGGAAGAGAACAAAACCAAAATTGGTCTATAATTGGGAAAAGAAAAGTATCTTCTTTGAATGACCATATTGGAGCAAAAATCTGGTGCGTCATAATTTAGATGTTATGCATATTGAGAAGAATATTTGTGAAAGCATATTGGTTACGGTTATGAATATACCAGGGAAAACAAAGGATAACTTGAAATCTCGCTTGGATTTGGTTGAAATGGGAATTAGAAAGAGCTTGCACCCTAAGAAGGTTGGTGATAAATATGAATTCCAAAAGTAGCTTTTGAGTTAAGTTTGAATGAAAGGAAGGATGTTTGTCGATTTTTAGCTGACTTAAAAGTGCCGGATGGATACTCATCGAACATAGGTCGATGTGTAAATGTTAATAGGGGAAAATAACAGGGACATTAAAGAGTCATGATTATCATATTTTTATGCAAGATTTACTAGCCCCATCCTTTCGCGGGAAGTTGGATAAGGATGTGTATGATGCTCTAGTGGAGTTATCTTTATTCTTCAAGCAGTTATGCTCAAAGGCATTGAAGGTAGAAGTATTGGAGAGATTAGAGAAGAGCATTGCTATTACTCTTTGCAAATTAGAACGTGTCTTTGTTCCCTCATTTTTTGACATCATGGTACATTTGACTGTCCATTTAGCTACTGAAGCTAAACTTGCTAGACCAGTTCAATATCGCTGGATGTACCCATTTGAAAGGTGAAGATATTTCTATTTCTTTTGATTTTGATGAATGAAAATATTATTTGGGATTATATCGCTTATGCTTCACAATTCTTGGCTTGTGGTTAGGCTCATGCACACTTTAAAAGAGTTTGTGCGTAATAAAGCTTGTCCTGAAGGGTCAATCACAGAAGCATATATCGCATATGGGTGTTTAACCTTTTGTTCAAGGTATTTGCATAGAGCAGAGACTAGGTTTAATCGTCTTGAAAGGAATGAAGACGGGAGGGATAGCGAACATCAAGGACTATCGGTTTTCATGAAGTCAGGAAAGCCATTAGGTCAGGCAAATATCAAAGTCCTTTCCCATGCTGATTGGAATTGTGCTCACCTTTAAGTGTTATGAAATTGTGAGGAAGTACAACCTTTTATTGAGTAAGAAATGTATCCTACGAGTAGATATTCTAACTTTTTCTAATATTTGTTTTTAAAAATATTAATTGTGTTTTTGCATTTTAGGGAATATGAAAGTATTGATGCACCCTATATATGCAATTTTAACCAATGGTTTGAAGATCGGGTAAGTAAATATGGTAACTGTACATCTACCTTACATAACTAATTAGCCTGGGTGTTAACCTTTTGTTTTGTTTTTGGTTAGATTACCCAATTGTGGAAACAGTGTGATGAAAGAGCAAATTATGAACTATTGGTTTTGGCACAGTGTCCTATGAAGAGAGTCCTTTGCTATGATGGATATGCTGTAAATGGATGTCGATTTCATACGAAAGCACGAGTGAAAAATCTTAGCACCTAAAATTGTGGTGTTGTGGTGAAAGGTGATGTGCTCAGTGGAGAAAAAGAGTACTTCGGTATGTTACAAGAGGTTGTTGAACTGGAGTATGATAGTAAACATAAAGTTGTTCTATTCAAGTGTGACTGGTTTGATGTATATACTGGCAACATAGGAATCAAAAGAGAAGAATATGGCATTACTTCAGTCAATGTGAAATATTTTCTAAAAACAAATGAGCCATTTGTTTTAGCTTCTCAAGTTGAGCAAGTATACTATGTCAGAGATCACATACATTAAAATTAGCAAGTGGTTGTGAAAACAAATCCTCGTAATTTCTATGACATTCCTTCTGACGATGAAGATGAAGAAGCTAAATCAATTGTGGATGGTGATGATGCTGTTCAAGAAGCATATATCCCACTAGCAAATGATGGAACAACTTTTTTGATCAGGAATGATTTAAACCCAGATGTGGTCGATGCTACTATTGTGACACAAGAGCTGCAACGGCATAACAAGAAGGGCAACATGGCAGTTGTTGATGCTGGGAGTGAATCTGAGTCAAGTGATGAAGATGACATGCTACTGTTTGCTGATGAATTGGACAATGAGTTCAATTGAACTTGTCATTAGTATTATTATTGAACCTTTCTTTAGTGACAAACGCATGTATAAGGAAAGACATGTCCAATAACTATTTTTGTATTTGTTTCGGTCACTTTTTATATAGCCTAATTGTATTGTGATATTATCATTTAGTTGTCAGATTTTGGTAACACTAGCATTTCTTATCTATCTATTTAGTTGTCAGATATTTATTATTGCTTTACTGAGGTTAAGTGCAGTTATAGTTTTTTTTTTCCTGGTTCTTAGTTTTTTCTTACACTTTGCAATTGTATTGTGATTATAGGCAACCATGTATATCACTCTAGAGAACTTGCGAAATATGGCAAGACCTAAAAGGATCACAAGTGCACCCGGTGGCGTTTCCCGCAAGGACAACGTCAACGAGTATGAAATGCAATGGAAGGACAACATCAATGAATATGAAAGGCAACGGGAGTTGAATATTCAGCAAAACAATCGAAAACTTTAGGAACTTGGAATGCAAAGGACGATGCAAGCACCAAGAAGAGCCAAAGGAAGTATCCAACTATGTGGTGAGCAAAATTGTGAGGAAGACGATGAGTATCATCCGACAGATGATGAAAGAGTGCAAGCAGAATGCGATGATGTTCCTTTTGACACTCAAAGAACTACTATGCGTACAACTTCATTGGAAAGGCAGGTTACTAATATTAGATCAGGTAATTCAATAGTGAGCTTAATAGAGACAAATCCTAGCTATTTGTGTCATTTTAATAGTGTGCTCATTTTGCTATTCTCTGTAAATTCTCTATATTAGGTGACATGAGTAGACCTGCAAGATCAAGTTTTGGATATGATAATCAAGTGATACTTTCTTCGGGTAAACCGTTAAATATAGGTTACATATGATATGCTTATGCGTTTATGAAATAAAATATTATTTGACCTTTGTAATTTTGTATGATAAGCGAAATAGTGCATGCTGAATTAAATGACCACAGGAGCAATCAAGGTACCAATTTGCACACCCCTATATTAGAGAGCCAAGGGCCCAGGACAAGATCATCTTATTTACATAGGGAAAATGATTCAAATTACTCCCATGATAGAGGTGAGGAAGCAAACTCTCTTTCTTTCACGCACACCTATAGATTCCTAAATCTCATACATTTATATGATCTTGGAGTTTGAATTACAAATGTAGGTACATTTATGGACAACATTACACATCACAACACTGAGGATGATACCCAAATTAACTCATCTGAGCATAAAGGTTTGTCATGTTTTTATCTGCAACAATATATACGGTCTTGTTTTCACTATATTTATGTTACTTGTATTCCAGCTCCCTTACCTAGATGTGGGAAAACAAAATGTCAAAAGTGGAGAAAAAAAAGGGAGGCAAATCAAAGGCCAGTGGATATTAAAATCCCACTAGAGCTTATGCATGTTGTCGGTTACAATAGCACTCAATTCATTAGTGAGGCTAGCTACTTGATGAAACAATGCATGCCATTGGGTGTTGAGAAATGGGGTCATATACATGTAGATAAGAAAAGAAAATTCTTGATGAAGCTGAAGGTTTTCACCCTAAGTCTAACATTATCCATCGTTAACCCCCACCCCTTTTTTTCGTTATTAACATTTTCTACTATATATGTAGGATATGTTTAAATTGCCTGAAGGTTGTCATGTAGAAAGGGCAATTGAGCGGCGATGCAAGGTTTGGTATAGGAAATGGTACTATGACTTAAAGCAAAAAGCATACAATGACTATGCTACTGTTGCTGATAGGCGTGTAAATCCACCCAAGGAAGTTAATCTAGAATAATGGAAATGGTTAGTCAATTATTGGGATAGAGAGAAGCTTAGGGTAAGTTGAATGCTCTATTTTTTACTACCTCACAAATCATTGGATCATGTTGTATTATTGTTATCTGAACATATACCAACGATGATTGTTTACTTATTTTTTCTATTTTTGTTGGTAATCCTAGCGCTGCAGTGAGATAAATACTAAAAGTCCGAAATCTTAGAAAATGTTAGCAAAAGTTGGGACCAAATCAATTGCTAGTACTTTCTACGAGATGGTAACTAATGTTTATTGTTGTTTGATACTAGTACTATTGAATATTAATTGTGTTTGTAGCTTAACATACGACTTTTCTTACATGAATTTAGTTGCAGAACCAATGGCTGTGTGTAACGATTCAAATGCAGAGTCTCAACTACAAATTGAAGAGGAAGAACCATATTATTTACAATTATGGAAGATTCAAAGAAAGAAGAAAGATGGGACTTGGTCAGATGAGCTAGCAGAGAAGGCGTATGCGAATCTTCAAGAATTATATCAAAAACAACTAGATGAGCATGGAGTGGACAACCTCACTCCCCAAGAGGCCTTCAGTCGTGTCCTAGAGCATCGCTAAGGATCACATCACCAAAGGGGCATGGGTCAAGGGGTGTTATCGTTTTCTACTTACCAAAAGAAGGTCATACCTGAAATTGATATCCAAGAGAGGATTGAACCTGAGGTTAATAGGCGAGTTGCTCAAATTCACGAGTCTTATGAAGCACGCCTTCGTGCTCTAGAGGAAAGACTAGGTCCTTCAAATGCACAAGTTAGTGTCAATAACATTGTAGATATTCTTATTTTTTTGGAAAATAATCAATGTACTTTAAATATAACTAATTGAGTTGATCACCTTGGCCTATAGGTGCAATCAAGTGGATCATCCCAGCATCTTTCTTCTTCTTCCATGGAGCCTAGTCGTAGTGGACAAAACGAGAGGTTTTATTTCGACTCCCTCATTTGGAATATCATGATTCAATAGAATCAACAACTACTCAGTAGCCAAACAAAAATTAGTTGAAATAAGCGGCAGAAAGAATTACACAAGCAAATAAGCATGTGAACGAAGGAAATGCAGCAGAAAAGCATGCTTTTGTAAGCAAAACACAACAAAGCTTGCAAAGCTGATTCTCTGGTTTAGAATGTGTAGAATTGCTTGTGTAATGTAAGGCTTGTGTAACGGTCATAAATTGATGCTTGGTTTTAAGTTTACTCGTTCAATTAGCTGATTATGTGGTTGGGTGTTAAGAACTTCATTGAATGGTTTACTCTGGGCGTGTGGCTTGTAGAGTTGTGGTCTCCGGTGTGTAGCCGTTGAGCTTGTTTGATGTTCGTTTGTATTTCTATTCAGTGCAGGGGATTTAATGTAAGGCTTTAAGCCTAGGAAATGGTTAGTTTTTAGGGAAAATTCTATCCGTTCGCCCCAGAAATTAAGAAAACACTAACACTCCTAGCCCTAGGTTGTCCATCCGTTTTCATATTTGCTTGGGAATCATATCAACATACATTGTTATTTTTTATATGCAAATATGAACCGGTGCTAATACTTATTTCTTTATTTACTTGGTCTTTCATACAGGCATCCCATTCCAAGAATGATGTTGGACGATCATACGAGGTGAAGAGGATGAGATGGTGATGATGAAGTCCTCCTTTAATTTTTCTATTTGTGATGCATATTTCCATATGCATCATTTTTATTCAAGACCAATTTCAAAGAAGAAAAGGGTCAAAGAAGATCATGCTTGGAAGTGTGCTTATTTGGTCTTATTAAGTGAGTTCAAAGACTCACGACACTATGAAGAGGTCAAAAAGAGGTTAAGCTTTGCTAGAAATTTGGCGCTGAATTCATCCCTGCGGAACCCGATTTTTTGTGACCACTTTTGGACAAGCTCAAGTGGACCCACAACTTGAGGCTCCACATGGTTTTGAAGTTTAAGATTTCAGCTTTCAAATAAGCCCAAGTTTATTTAATTTGGACATCATTTGATTGGGCAAAATATCACTCAAAGATACGTTGTGCTGATCCAGTCCAGTCTGAGATAGGTGCATTGTTTGGGCCATAACTTTCAAACCGCTTATCCAAATTGAGCAAATGAGCCCATTCTGGAAAATAGACTTCCAGGGCTTTCTAACAAGCCCAAGAACGCGTGATTTGGCCGAGTATTCTGGAAGTTATGCTCTGTTGAAGTTGAGGCAGTTGCAAGGATTAATGCTGGGAATATGAAGAGTCTTCGGTTACATATACTTGTGTGGCTGATATTGTGCACGTTTTAGATGCTTCTAGATTGATGTAATCAGCTGCAAAAATCCTAGAATATTCCTTGTAACCTCCCCCACCCCCTTTTATGATGTGTCTTTTCATTTTTCTTAGACTTTTCATTAGCTAGTTTTAATTGTTAGGAGTTATTTGAGTCTTTTGATTGTCTTTTGCTGAGTCTATAAAAGGGGAGGGGCATGTGAAGCTAATCATTCAGCATTGTAAGAGATTTTCCAAAGTAATACAAGCACCTTTGAGAGTGATTCTCATTTGTGTCTCAAAATTCCTAGTTCTATATCTTGAATTTGGCTCATTCAAGTGGTGTTCTAGGTTCTCTTCCTTTTCCAATTGGAGTGATTCCTTGGTTAAGACAAGAGAATTAGCCCAAGGTCAAGTCATTGAGTGGCTCCGTGAAGGATTATCTCAATTACAAGATCTTGTTCTATCCCTTTTTCTTGTGTAGTGAAGTTCTTCATCCATCTCATCCATCTTTCATTTCTCTTTCCAATTTGGCTTCTTTTGAGTTGGAGTTTGATTTGGTTCACTTACCACCCACATCTACATCAATTGGTATCAGAGCCAAGGCTTTTAAGTGACCCACATCATACCCAAACACATCCCAAAAAGCCAAAATACAAAAAAAAAAAAAAGAGGCACAAACCGGCAATCCGAAGTCTTGAAGACCAGAGAAGCAGCACGGTGCCCCCGTGCCACAACACACGACCGTGCCATATTCTTTTTCCAGGAATCTTCAAGTCGAGACGGAGCACGGTGCCCCCGTGCCGCCAAGCACGACCGTGCCACTTCTGCATTTTCTTCAGCCGAAGCATAGCACGGCCTGACCGTGCCCCCTTGCACGACCGTGCCACCTTTGCCACAGCCAACTTTCGTTTCAAATCAATCCACGAAGAACCCTAGACCTCATCCTTCATGCCGTCTTCAAAGAACTTGGAGAAAGAACTAGCTCTTATTGATATTGGATATGCTTGCTTTGCAATTCCAAAATTTCATGGCGAAAAGGAAGAGTTCGCAGGTTGGTTATCTAAGGTGGAACGAGTTTTTGCTTGTTGTATCCTTAATGACCAACAGAAGTTCGAAGTGGTTATTTCAAGATTGAGAGGTTGTGCACTTCAGTGGTGGAATAAATATAAGTTTGAGCGAAAAAAGAAAGGAAAAGAAAAGGTGAGAACTTGGAAGAAATTGAGTAGTAAGTTGAAGGATTCCTTTTACCCATCCACTTACATGCCCATGAAAGAAAGTATCTCCGTTAAGCTCACGGGTTCATTCCCTTCCACCCCACAAAAAGAACCAACCCCACAAATGATCTTTCCCCCACAACCTAGGAGGTGTCTCAAGTGCCAAGGGCTTGGACACTTATCCACGGATTGCCCAAATAACGAGGTCATTACCTTGGAAGAAAGGAAAGCCGTGAAAGAAGAGAACGATCAGGAGGAAAGCCTTGAAGAAGAAATTGAACTCAAGGTGGAAAAAGAAGAAATACTTCACTTAGAGAAGGTTTCTCAAAAGCCAAACAAAGATGAAAAGATCCAAGGAGAGGAAGCTTCAAGCCTAGTTGACCTACCTCTTGTTTTTGGTGACTGTGGTGATGAAGAGACCTTTGAACTTGAGGCCCAAAGATCCGAGTTGAAGCAAGAAGAGATTGTGCAAGAAATTGAGCAATCCTTCACCCAAGAAGGGTGCCAAGAAGATAATGAGGTGAATTTGAGCATAACCCCAAGAATTGAAGAGCATGTAGTTAAAGACCTTGAAGTGATGAAGCCATGTAGGGTTGCTGAAGAGTTTGAACAACTCTTGATTCAAGAAGTACGCCCTACCGAACTCCAAGCATCCGAGTTGGAGGCATGTGGGGTTATTGAAGAAGTTGAGCAACTCTTGACCCAAGAAGAATTCACCTTAACCCCCATTCAACCTTCCCAACCCCTCAAACCACAAAAGGACCGACAAGCCTTAACCCTCATTCATCCTTCCCAAACCCTTGCCCCCAAAGAAGATTTCCCACTTCCGCCTCTTCTCCTCACCAGGTATGACCCGTTTTATCATCCTCCCCTCACCCTCTTCTATACCTCTCTAGAGGTGATGCCCTTTGACCACTTCCTACAAGAGCTCCCATTTCATAAGCATGCCTCCCTTCATGAGAAGCTCGCCAACCCTTTGAGTTTGAGGACAAACTCAAAACAACCCGGGGAGTATGATGCATATTTCCATATGCATCATTTTTATTCAAGTCCAATTTCAAAGAAGAAAAGGGTCAAAGAAGATCATGCTTGGAAATGTGCCTATTTGGTCTTCTTAAGTGAGTTCAAAGACTCGCGACACTATGGAGAGGTCAAAAAGAGGTTAAGCTTTGCTAGAAATTTGGTGCCGAATTCATCCCTGCGGAAACCGATTTTTGTGACCACTTTTGGACAAGCTCAAGTGGACCCACAACTTGAGGCTCCACATGGTTTTGAAGTTTAAGATTTTAGCTTTCAAATAAGCCCAAGTTTGTTTAATTTGGACATCATTTGATTGGGCAAAATATCACTCAAAGATACGTTGTGCTGATCCAGTCCAGTCTGAGATAGGTGCATTGTTTGGGCCATAACGTTCAAACCGCTTATCCAAATTGAGCAAATGAGCCCATTCTGGAAAATAGACTTCCAGGGCTTTCTAACAAGCCCAAGAACGCGTGATTTGGCCAAGTATTCTGGAAGTTATGCTCTGTTGAAGTTGAGGCAGTTGCAAGGATTAATGCTGGGAATATGAAGAGTCTTAGGTTACATATATTTGTGTGGCTGATATTGTGCACGTTTTAGATGCTTCTAGATTGATGTAATCAGCTGCAAAAATCCTAGAATATTCCTTGTAACCTCCCCCACCCCCTTTTATGATGTGTCTTTTCATTTTTCTTAGACTTTTCATTAGCTAGTTTTAATTGTTAGGAGTTATTTGAGTCTTTTGATTGTCTTTTGCTGAGTCTATAAAAGGGGAGGGGCATGTGAAGCTAATCATTCAGCATTGTAAGAGATTTCCAAAGTAATACAAGCACCTTTGAGAGTGATTCTCATTTGTGTCTCAAAAATTCCTAGTTCTATATCTTGAATTTGGCTCATTCAAGTGGTGTTCTAGGTTCTCTTCCTTTTCCAATTGGAGTGATTCCTTGGTTAAGACAAGAGAATTAGCCCAAGGTCAAGTCATTGAGTGGCTCCGTGAAGGATTATCTCAATTACAAGATCTTGTTCTATCCCTTTTTCTTGTGTAGTGAAGTTCTTCATCCATCTCATCCATCTTTCATTTCTCTTTCCAATTTGGCTTCTTTTGAGTTGGAGTTTGATTTGGTTCACTTATCACCCACATCTACATCAATTTGTTTTCTTAATTAGTTAGCACAATCTACATTTATCGAATTTGAGTATTTATGGAATTTATCATTTCTTCATTTATTAGAAATTCTAAACAAAGTACACTTAGGAAGAATAATGCTATGTGATTCCACTTCTGATATATGAAATGAATTTTCATTTTTTAGTTTTGTCTTCAGCTTCCTTTATTTATTTTTATTTGTTAAGTATGTTTATGTACAATACTTAACTTCATTACCAATTGCAAAAGTTAATTATATCATTCCAGTACCAATTGCAATAGTCAATTATATTATAACATATATCCGTAAAATTTAAAATGAATTTCAAATACAGAAAATTGTACAATAGAACACTTATACAATTGTAGTGGCATAATGGGATTGCCACTAAATGTGTTCAAATTAGACACCAAAAGACCAATTTGTAGCTAACTATATTGCCATAAATACCATATTTTTATAGCAAATATATTTTTGTAGCAATATTTGACTTGCCACAAAGTATGACCTATTGTAGCAATTTGATAGTTGTGGCATATTAAATTTTGCCACAAAAGCTTTATATTTAGTAGCAAATGACAATTTGCCACAATAGCCTTTTGTAACACAATATCTATGGCAACTTTGTAGCATGTTTTCAAATTGCCACAAAAGGTTATTGTAGCAATATTTGAACTTATTGTGGCAAAACCAAATGCTACGAAAACTAGATTTTCTTGTAGTGTATGTGGAAAATTATATTACTGAATTTAGTTAATATTATTATAAAATTGGGCATAATGAAACCAATCTTGGTATGTTCTATAACAAACTACCGTACGCAATAAATTCCATAATCAATGAAAAATATATTGCATGGCTTCAATGAGCAGATGTCATTGACATCCTTGGTTCCAGAATTTCAAATTTAAGAAAATGGGTCAATGATCAATGTCTTGATTTAGAAAGGGAAAAGAAAATTAAGAAGTAATTCCTAACTTGCTGAGATTCACCTCACCAATGAGGAAAGGAACCTGAAAGAAGAAGAAAAAGAAAATTTTATAAGAAAAAGAGCTTTAATAAGCAAGGAGGAGAGAAATATAGAAGAAAATATTATAAAAAACCACGTCCTAAAAAACATAGATTTTTTAGAAAAACTGCTTATTATCCTACAGGGAAACCCAACTACAAATGCTGGACGTGCAGAAAAGTAGGACATTGTGCTAATGAATGCAAAAATAGAATGAATAAAAAGCTTATTGAAATCTTAGGTAGAGTAGACTGTGTTGATCTTAGTGAAGATGAAGCACTAGATCTAGCCCTAAATAACAACAAAGTGATTGTTGACATTATCTTGGACAATGAATATGAAGAAAGCGATTATGGAGAAACAAATCATATGATGGAAAGTAGCTTGATGAGTCTTGGTATTTTCAGATAGAAGAGTTTATTATAGATAATGATAACGAGGAAGTCAAACGAGATTGGGTCCTTCCCATAATCTAAGATGACATGATCTATAACAAATCTATCTTTCAATTAAAAAGCAAGTATATTTGTGAGATGATGGAAGGAGATCTAGAAATCAAAGATTGTGAGTATGATGTGGGCAAAGATTGTGAGGATGATGTGGGAGAAGTTAATCTCGTTAATTAGGAGAACATCCTTAAGCGTAACAAAGATAGAAAATATAAGTATATCCATATTGGAAGTGTCCAAGTTCAAATTATGCCATTACAATATTATCGCAAAGATATTGACCTTTATGCTTTGCTCTGTGATATTAGGCATACCAAATTTAATAATTAAATTATCACATGAATTAAGACCAACTTATGCAATGGATCGGTAGGATTCAATTGTCGACTTCGATACTATATGACTCTAAAAGATGAATTTATTAAAAATCTCATATCCCTTAAAGTAAAAACAGTTGAGATGGATATGAAAAGAGGAGGATACCCATTAAGGATATTTTGAAAAATTGTCTACAAATTAGATAATACTATAGATCCAAGGACTAAGGTCACAATGATAGAGATAGAAAAATTCAAAAGTCCTACCCCTACGTAAAAAATTCAGAGGATTAAATCCAGTCCACAAAAGATAAAAATTAATCGGTCATGAATATCTAACTTTACTACTCCTACAAAAATCAACAAGAAAAATGTGATAAAAATTGAAGAGAATGGTAAAATAACCATAAAACCCCAATTATTAAGAAGTATAAGTACAAGATCAGAATGGGAAGAATATCTCTATCAACTAAAGAAGAGCCTAAATAAGATGATACAATTAGTATGACTAGCGAAATGAGTACAATGAGTTTCGAATCAGCAAGACCCAATGTAGACCGAAGTATAAGTCCAGATAGAAAGGTCATTAGGTACAAAATGAGAAATGTTAGTGAGCCAATTTATGAGGATGAATTAGTCAAAAGTATGACTATGGAAATATGCCATGGATTCACTAACACAAATCCTAATGGCATCTATATCCCATTAAATGTATGCTTAGAGGGATATAATAAATATGAGTTGTGTGCCTAGATAGATAGTGGTTATTCTGTATGCTTTGAAAAAACACCATTATTCCCAAAGTTTATGTGGAAAAGAGCTAAAAATCCTTTACAAGTGAAGATAACTGATAATAGTAGTATGAGTCACAATAAAGTCAGAGAAGCGTTATCCATATAATTACGAGGACTCCAATATGGGCTACTAATCAACTCTCTCACGACATGATTATTAGAAATAATTTTCAGAGATTATATTCTCCATGCGTACAGACCATAAACCAAATAATATTTATAATTAATGGTCACTCAATTGCTATTGAAAAATTAAGTAAGGCTTATACTCATCAGAAAATTGAATTTATACACAGTCAGCGTGGTGAGAAGGTAATGCCAAAACAACGTGAGATAGCACTAACGATCTCATTACTTGAATTATCTATTAAAGAATAGATTGTCGAACAATAAGAAAAATTATACAAAGAACTCCGCTCTGATAATCTACTAAAATTTTGGGACAAAGATAAGACATTTGCAAAATCACTCTGTTAAATTTCAATACTATTAATCGACACAAATAGAAGGTGTATGCACACCAAGACATCTAGGAATTTGATAAACAAATCAAAGAACTTTTGGGCAAAAGATTAATCAGGAAGAGCAAAAGTCCTCACACCAGTCCTGCGTTCATGGTAAGAAATCATGTAGAAGAAAAAAGAGGAAAGGAAAGGATGGTAATCAATTATGAAAAGTTTAATGATAATATTGTCTTTGATGGTTATCATATTCATAACAAAACTGTCCTTTTCAATAGAATTCAAGCAGCCTCTTGGTTCTCAGAAATGGATTGCGAAAGCAGTTATTGGCAGATAAAAATGGATGAGGAAAGTATTCCTTTAACTATATTTAGTGCCCCATAGGGACATTATGAATGGATAGTAATGCCATTTGGTCCTAAAAATGCACCTCAAATATTTTAAAGATGAATGGATAACATCTCCAAGGACCTTAATTGCTGTTGTTTAGTTTATATTGATGATGCCCTTGTCTTTTCCAAAACCATAGAATAGCACAAAGATGATGTCTTAGCTGTCACCTAAAGATGCATTGCCCATGGTATAATACTTGGTAAGAATAAGTGCATTTATGCTGGGTAAGAAATTGAGCTTTTAGGCCTAGAGACAAAGGCTCGATAAATCATCCTACAAAAGCATATTTTGCAAAAAATAGAAAATTTTCCTAAAAAATTGAAGATAAAAAGCAATTAGAAAGGTTCCTCGGATTTCTTACCTATGCTTCATATTTCATTAAAGATTTAGCCAAATTAAGAAAGCCTTTGCAGTAGAAACTCAAGAAAGAAGTAAGCTAGACATGGACCACTAATGATACAAAGATTGTTTAAAACTTTCAGAAGATGTGTACAAATCTTTCTGTTCTTAATTTGCCTAATGAAGGAGATGATTTGGTTCTTGAGACAGATGCCAGCAATGAGCACTAGAGCACAGTACTCAAAATCAAAGAAGGCAAAAAACTCTCCAAATATTGCAGTGGAGATTTTAATAAGGTAGAATGCAACTATTCCAGGATGGAAAAAGAAATCCTTGCAGTCATAAGATGAATTAAAAAGTTCTTAATCTTTTTGGCCCCAAAACCTTTTGTTATTCGCATCGATTGCAAAGAAATACTCGATTTTGTGCAAAAGAATTTATCAAATATGCAAGCGTAAGGGCGACTCCTGCATTGGCAATTATTACTTAACTAGTTTTCCTTATCTATTGAACATATAGAGGGATTGAAGAATTCTTTGGCAGACAGTTTAACTCGAGAATTCGCCAATGGTGATCATTAAAGCAGAACTCCTACCAGAAAAGGAGGAAATCCATAATGAAATATCATTACTACTGGAATGGGTTATTCCTTCTAGTAAAGTCCTTATTGATGATTTAGAATTCTATACAAAAAGTAGATCATGCTTTGGTTTGCTTTCTTCTGCCTACTAATAGCCCAAAGATTTTCCCTTTTAGAATTACAAGTTAATTACCTAAGATGTCTTTATGATATCCAAGAAAAAAATAAGTTCTTATGTCCAGAAATAATGGTTCAATGATATACAACCCACATAGACTATTATCATCATTATTCTTATGATATTTGGGAGTCTTGGAGTACAACAGTCTACTTTTTTAATAGATCTGGAGTTGATGGTATTCGTTTCCCAACAAATTCAATCTCTTCAAATGACACCGTCATGAAAGCTTAGGATTATGGGATGGAAGTTTACTTTATGGAATTTCTAGATCCAAAATTCCCATATTTCTCAACACTAACTAAATTCCAACAATGCATGTTCAAGAAGATCCATTGGATTCTTACATCTCCTTATGGTCTAACAAAAATCCCAAATAACAGATGTCTATATGTGGAGGCACATTGTACATTAATCGAGTATGAAAATTAAAAAGTCAAACTAGCTCATTATCTTGTTCAGATAGTTGATTGCGGCAACCCCGAAGATCGATGACAAGAATGGAATCTAGAACATCAAGAATTAGTTACTAATCTTGCTTTAGCAAGAGCCATTAGATTTTTCAACATTTATCAGCAGAGTTAGAGATTAATTGACTGAGGCAAATCACTAATGCATTGTACATTAATGGAGTATGAAAATTGAAAAGTCAAACTAGCTCATTATCTTGTTCAAAGAGTTGATTGCAACGACCCCAAAGATCGATGACAAGAATGGAATCCAGGACATTGAGAATTAGTTACTGATCCTACTTTATCAAGAGCCATTAGATTTTTCAATATTTATTAATAGAGTTAGAGATTAATTGAACGAGGGAAATCACAAATGCATTCCGGAGATACCACATTCGCTTATCATAATGAGTTTAACGAATAAATGAAGGTAGAGAGAGCGACTTCAGAAGATGTTTTGATTATCTCTTTAATGTTGGAGCTGAAAGATTCTTATCAGAAAAAAGAAAGAAATATCTCCTTGAATTATTTAAGAAATAGGACCCAAGGCACCTTCAATTAGATGATGATTTTAATGATTATCCAGATAATGATGGTCTGGAAGATGTAATTGGAGATGACGGAATAGAGAATCTCAATAATGACGACTAGTCTTGTCATCATTAAAAGCTCTGAAAAGTGGTTACTCCATTATCATACTATTTTGGCAAGTGTCACGTTTATAAAATAAAACAGTGTACTATAGCCATCGGGGTGTACTGTAGCCATGTGAAAAGTCAGTATGTACTGTAGCCATTACCGCATCCTATATAGAAAAGAAGATTCCGAGTGCTAAGAAGGGACATGGTCATTTGAGCATTCTTAAGCAAAAGAGAAGTCGGGATTCTCTATTTTTCTATGAGCAAGCATCTGTAATGATCTTAGCTTAAGTCCCTCTTCGAAGCTTTCCATTGTAATATTTTCGCTTTTAAGCTTTTAATAAAAGAAGTTTCCCAGTAGGAAGCGTTATTCAATAGAACTTTATGTCGTGATTAAAGTTCCACTATCCTTGAAAAAGATTAAAAACTTGATTAATGACTATGGTCTGAGGTAGAAAAAAAAACGGATCTATGCTGTGCCTGATTTAAGGAAGGTGGGGTTAAGATTAGTAATCTCTATAAACTGAATGCTAGAGGAACACGGGAATCCAACGCTGACTAACTTTAGGTAATGGTAGAAACTTACTAATTAAGTTTTAATTATTTTGTTAAGCATGGTGGGCCGTTAATCACAGAAAATACAGTATTTGAGATATAAGTAGTAGATTGTGATAATTAGTACCATTAAAGTTACTATAAGAAGTCTAACCGCGAATATAAGCCTAGTTTTGTAAAACAATCCACAACTTTGAATTATTTGCATTTGGAACACTTTAGGGACCTAAAAATAAATATTTATGACCCAGAAATCAGATAACCCAAAGTTTTGCGCTCTAGAAACCATTTGCGCTAAACTAAATAGTCCCATAAATATTTTTTCTAAAAACGTGGTATCAGAAAACCATTTCACCAAACGTCGAGGGATCGTAAAGCAATTTATTCCTTGAGATGCAAGCCCCAATGACAAGATTTGCCACCATCACTCATGACACCTCTCAGGTCAAGAAGATTCCTCTACACTCTCCCCTACATGAGATAAGATATTAGAGTACTTCCACAGCATCAAGACCTCATATATACAGAGGGACAGCACGACATTTCAATCATGATATTTGATCTTCCAACAAGAAGATTTAGTGTATGTCTTTTAGTCCTCCAAGCTTCAACCAATATGAGTTCTTCAATGCATTTATGCATGGGAACTGGATCTGTCCATCTTTCATCTTCTCAAGAAATAATTCTGGAACATATTTCTCAGCATGCTTCTATGTAAATAATGTATATAAATCAACTAACTTCGAAAGCGCATGGAGAAAAAAAATTAAACAACAATTTATGGCGTCCACACATGGTTTTTGCAATGGTAAAAGATATGCTTATACTAATTAAGTAGCTAAGACCTAGAATTAGGTGCAAGATAATTAGTGAAACAAGTTAAAGTAAAATAAATATATGATTTCAATATGCTAATTTAGGTATGTCATCTCTTTTAAGTACCTAATATCCCTATAACTTCAATGAATGCAAGTGATTTTGGTCATGTGTTGTAATAAGGTACTTCAATAGTACACAAAATTAGGTAATTGTAAAAAACTTTTCTAGCATATATGTGTAAGTCTATTTTTCTACAAATACTATATATTGCATAGATTGTTAAAGAATAGGAAATGACCAATGACTATTGATGAATGACCACAAGCAGTGTCATCTAGTAGGGGATTACCTACCTTTAACAAGGAAGAGTGGGTTTAAATCCTAGTCCTAGGATATTAGAATGTTTTCTTCATCTTGTTAACTAGTTTTGGGCACAAACACCCTTTGAGATTGTTTTACTTTCAGAGTTTATTATGGAATAAAATTGAGAGTTGAGTTTTAAAGTGGATGTCCGTCAATTGACCAATAGCTAAATGAAATCTCATTTTTATGTGGAGCCATCAAAGAATGATCCAATGACTAAGTCATGTTTTTCAACTCTATGGTGACAATAATGTACTGCAATTATTGGATTTTTCTTTATACCCAATGACTAAGTCATCTTTTTCAACCCTATAATGAAAACTCTATACTCCAATTGCTGGATTTTTCTTAATATGTTCCTAAATATTTCATAATAGACAGATAAATGACTTAACAGTAAAGACAGAGTTTTCATACACTTTTTTTTTTTTTTTGATTTGGGAGAGGATGAATGCAGTCATAAAATTAGAGTAGAAGTAATTTCTATCTATGGATGTAGTGATGATGAAGATCTAAGGTTCAAATGATTCTCATTTGGAATATCGACAAAGCAATGGCATTCAAATCTATTTCTGTAACAGCTCGAGCATGGCAAAAAATGAGTTTTAAAAGATTTGAAGCGACTACTTATATTAACAAAGGTGCACCTTCCTTCTCTGGGAGACCACTCTTAAGAATTACATAATTAAGCATGATCGTAGTGAAGAAGTCTTGAAATGGGTTATCTCCTAGGAAGTTTTCCACGTGGCATGTGAGTGAGGACAAATCACACTATAAAGGTTTGTGGTGATTTATAAGGCTAGCAAATGATCTTTGAAATCATTCTCAGTAATCATCCATGGTAGACCTGGAAAAAGCTGACCTGACACGATTACCGACCCAAAACCGATACGAAATTAAGTGAGTTTGGGCATAAAGTTTCAACTCGTTTAATTAAATAGGTTGACATGTCCAACCTGTGTAATTAAATGGTCAGGTTCAGATCGAGATTCTCGACACAAAAAAATACCTATTTAACCCGTTTAATTAAATGAGTTAAATAAGTCAACTCATTTTCCCATTTGACATTTATCTGTTTACCTTTCTATTATATAATTAAGAATACAAAAATATAGAAATTGTGAATTAAGATGAATCGGGGAAGTTTTGGAGAGTAATTGTCTAATCTGATATGTAAATTTAATTTTTAACACTATGTAATTACGTACTAGTTGAAAATGTTAAATGCGTAAATGGGTAATTAGGCGACTGAACTCAGCCTATCTATCTTAAACGGGTTAAGCGGGACAACCCGTTTAAAAACTAAATGGGTACAAGTCAAGGTTTTTCAACTCGTTTAATAAACGGGTTAGGTTCAAATTGGGGAATTCTCAACCAGTTTAAATTCGGCATCAACACAAACCTGATCTGACCCGACCTGACCTATTACCTAGCTTTAGTCCATAGCTTGGAATGGGTCAGGGCATTATACTTTCACAGTAGATTTAGAACAACCTCTTAATTCAACCTAAGACTGGAGTGGCATGATCAGTCCATACGTACCTATGCTCAAGAAGAAAGCGTGTCAAGTGTAGGATAGCAGCAAATACAACTATAGTTCCTACAATTGTAAATAAACCGAAAACCTATTAGGGCCGAATTTGATTAAAGATGTTCATGAAAAGCTTGAATCTAGATAACATTCTTGATGCTTAAAACCATAGTTCTCAACTATTGTCATTTCTTATGCCTCTGTTGCATTTAGCATTGTATAGGAGACTTCTGATACAAAAGGAGGACCTATGTGGAAATCCTGATTAATGACAAATATCTTGAATTATCGGTATGTTAAATAAGTGAATTCTTATGTAGAAAATAAACTTTTTCCTTTTTGAGGGGGAGGGGGGAGGTGTTAACATAGATAAGGACATAGTTAGATTGCATATGGTAAGCTATCGGTCTTGTATGTTGGGGGAATGATGATGTATTTGGAGCAAATATTTGGCTAGTTAACATAACGCATAGAATTTCATCAAATGCTACTATAATACATAGAATTTCATCAAATGCTACTACAATACCCCCATTATTTGCTCTTTTTCTCAAGAAGCCCTCGAGATGGTTAGTAGAGTTATAGGATCTGAGTTGTTTGTCATTAAAGTTCATTTTCTTTATAATTTCCTTGACAAAGGAGCCTCCTTGATAGCCTACTGCTTCGCCTCTCTTTATCAAGTCCTATATGTATGTAAATGTAGGTTAGAGTTGCTGCACTATCAGTAGGAGGCTAGGCTAGCCATGTAACTTTATATATGAACAAGTAGCACAAAGATCCAAACAATCACTATATGTCTTGTATGGTTGTTGAACACCTCAAAACCTTAAAATTTCAAAATAAGGATGATGACACTTTAACTATATTCATTATATGATAGAATAAGCAAACCCCTTTCCTTTTTGGCATTTGTTTTGAGATAAACATTTAACATTAGTAGACTACAATTTGTGGTGGTTGAAGGAAAAGGTGAACTCACTATTTGAGGCACAACTATTGAGAACGAAGGGTATGGACTTATTCCAACTTGATGCCATGAGAGTTCTATAAATTCTCTATTTATTCGATGTTGAAGTAGCCATATCACAAATGTGATAAAAATGAAGGAACACAAAATGTCAACCACAAACTTGGAGTTAGGGATATGAGAATGAGCAGGCCTTTCACTCTTACAGGTCTGCAATCGCATGATGGCATTGTAGCAATTAAGGTCAATCCCATAATAACTAGGTCAAGCCAATAGGTTATTTTTCCTCGAGATAGGCTAAGTAAATCCAAATTTACGAATGAAATTTGACTATGCTACTTATCTAATCTAATAGATAAACAATCAAGGAATTTAATCAAATCAAGCAATTTTTCAACTTAAGAATTAATCAAGTGCCTCTTCTTTAGATAGGTAATTCCAAAATCAATAATCAAATTATCAAATCCCTCTTTCAAAGAAAAATGAAATTCTTAAATCCCTCTCATTTCTCAAGGATTTTTGATTAATTAAAAATCATTAGGAATGCAATTATCAAATTTTCGGGGTTTCTTAAACAGTGAGTCTTTCTCAAGATCCCACACACTTTAGTTGAATCTTTGTTTTCTAACATCCAGTTTCACCTTTCAGTCCTTCACCAAATGTTTAAAACAATGAAGAAGTTGATCAATTTTTTCACTAGCAATTCAATATCTAAGATTCAAATGAATAAACACAACAAATTCAAAACACTTTTAGTTCAAAATAAGAATTGATTCAATCACGAGAATTCCACTCAATTCCAATAATAACAATTGAAAACTTAACATAAGAATCAATCGTAATCTAAAAAGCATAAAAATCTAAAGAGAAAGGAGAATAGAAGGGAAGCGAATTGCCTAGTGGATGTGTGCTTGTATTGGTAGATGCAAAACCAACCCAAAATCCATGTAAATCTTCACCTTTAACTTGCTCTCAAGGATCTCTAATAAAAATCCTAACTAGGTGGTGAATTATGGTGGAATAGAATGATGAAGAATGAAGTTGAAAATAGGCTTCTATAATAGAAATGAAGGATGTTAGACATTACAATCACCTAGAAATGAATGACTGTGAAGAAAACAGGCCATTCGAAGAAGGTGGCTCACCACGGGCTCACCATGGTGACCACCATAATCCGTGCCCTCCACCGCGACGTGGTTGTGGTGGCTTCAGGTTGCTCTACCATGTTTATTCTTTAAAATTTGGTCAAGCCGGTTAACTATGTCGTATGTCCATACAAATGATATTCTATGTGGGGTTTTGGCCACTTTTATGTGATTCTTCTCCTTGCATAATTCTTCATTGATTTTTAGGCGTACTCAAGTTGTCTTACCTAGTTTCTGCAAAATAACATCAAAAACACCAAACCAGAGCATAGAATAGAAAAGGGGTATCAAATGAAACAAATTATGCACACTAGTCCTCTTAATCGATGCCCAAGCACTCATAAAATTCTATAAAAATATGACATTCATCACAGTTGCTTCTCATCTTTGATTGATACGATTACGACAACAATAGATTTAGTATAAGTAATGTAAAATCTATATACAATGACCTATTTGCTGTAATTGTTATGTCTCTTATCACCACATCATTGTTTTGCATACAAATAGATGCGCCATTTAGGAAAAATAAAGCTTGTATGTTCAAAAGAAGTATGATTACATATTATGTAGATGAGTTAATATGCCTACCGATCAAGTGTAGTTTAAAATAGGAGCATAACTTACTAGTTTCAAATCAAGGTACATAAGTCAAAAATGTTGAATGCCACTATTACCGATACATACACCTGATAGATCATTAATCATAAGCTCCAGTAGGTCCACCATTGGACTTACAGATGACACATACTCAATTAGGATGAAATGTGGTAGTTTTGAGTTATAACTTTAAAAACATCAATACAAAACCCTTGGATTTTAGTTTTGTTAGTGGTCAAATCTTGAACAACCTTAAAGAATTCACTGAAACCATCCTTAATAGGAATGCCAATGTGCAATTTTCTGCCTTTAGGAGAAACGCCAACCCATTTGGGAATAGACGTGTGATGACCTGTCCATACAAATAGGCTGGATAATTTGGATAACTGAGATCTCATAAGATCTAGCTACCATAGACTTGACCATTATAGATGTATGTAAGGCTCCCTAGACTGCAAACCCAAACACAGTGTCACTCCTATTGGAGATAGTGATATTAAGGAACCATTGTTGGTTAATAGCAACAAGGCTTGGAAGAGGCTGGTGAGGATGACACTGTTATCAGCCAGTTTAGCCAACCTCTTTTTGTAAAGATAGTTGAAGATGATGCAGATAATAAGTATTTCCCTATAATTGAGCCTAAGGCATGCAATGCATGGGGCCTATCACAAAGTTGTCAAGGACGAGGACGTTGAGCACGTAACAATAGTTGAAGTCTTTCTCAACAATTGAGTGGATTAGGAGGCCCTTGAAGATTTTTAAATTCTTTATAGCTGTTAAGGATTTTACTAATGTTTATCTATTTCATTGTAAGACCAGGACTAGGCCCATTAGGTGCTAAAGCTAGCATTGGTGAAGTTAGGCTCGAGCTTAAGTTTGAGCTTAGACTTGGGCTTGGGCTTGGGTTTGAGTTTGGGCTTGGGGAAGGCAAGGGATGGATTTAGCTAAGCCTAGGTGTCATAATGGGTTGGCTAATTTGGATAACTAGGATCTCATAAGGGTCTATACCAAAGACTGGCCCATCTTAGAGGGATGTGGGGTTGCCTAGGCTGCAGACCCAAACACAGCATCACCACCATTGGAGATAGCGATATTGAGAAATGCTTATTGGTTGTCAGCGACCCTAAAGGTTTGGAAGAGGCTGGTGAGAATAGTAGTGCCATCAGGCAATTCAGCTAACTTATTTTCATCAAAGTAATCTAAGATGACATGAGTGGCGAGTATGTTGCCAGAGTCAGCCCAGGACTCGCTGATGATATGGCCTACCATAAAGTTGTCAAGGACAAGGATGATCTCTTTCCCCATATATTAGGAGGTCAATGAGATTATGAGTTCTTTGTAGTTATTAAGGATCTTATTAACATCTATGGATTTGATTGTGCTCATAGAGTGGAGGATTAAGTAAACAATAAGAATGAAGTTAGTTCCTTAAAAGTGATCTATTAAGATTAAATATGAATGAAATTTTAGAATAAGGTTTAATAAATTTATTTCAAATTTTAAATACTTGGAGAGGAGGAAAATATGAACCTTTGATATGGTGAAGGCAACACCAAGTGAGAACTCCATATATATGGAACAATGTTTGGGCTCAATATGCATGAATTTTATACCTTACTCTACCTAGATTTTGCTCATAATAATTGATAAATTAGGTTATTTATTATTTTTTTATTTTGTAGGTAATAAAGGCAGTTGCTTAAATAATGGACAATGGGTGCGAATGTCACTACAACAAATTGACACTTGTGCCACAATTTATGCCATAGGAAACTTCAAATCATGGCAATTTTTCATTCTTGCCGCGGGAAAGATATTCCCATAAAGAGGAAATAAAAATTATGCCATGAATTACAATTCTTGTGGCAAAAAAATTACGTATACCACAAGTAGATATCGCTCGTGGCAATATGCCACATCTAGAAATGGTCATGGCTATAAGGTACTTGTGCCATAAGTAAATATTAGTTGTGGCAACCATTAGCCACAGGTACAATGTACAGTGACAAAGATTACTTGTGCCATGAGTAAATAGTATATGTGGCAATTGTATGCCACGAATGAGCATTTTCATAACAAAAAAGTACTTGTGCCATGAGTAAATAGAATGGGTGGCAATAAGTATGGCACAAGCAAGCACTACCTGCAACAAATTAGTAATCAAAAAAGCATAGAATGGGTTCATGGTTTAGGACCTGTATGTGCAAATCAAACTTTCTGAATGATTTGATTCGCCTAAACATTAGACTTATGCAAAAGACAAGTATCAATGTGCCGATTTGATTATGCTCCATCTTTCTTTTAAGTTATATTGTCTTTTTCATCCCATAATAATTTCATTCCATCTTTAATTTATTTAGCAAGTTTCATACGTTATCACATATTTATTAGTTTGTAATCACTTCAATATATCTTTGTTAATTTGGGGGGAGCTGTTAGTAATTACTTCCCTTTTCCCCTTTATGCATACATTGGGATATTTATATAAAGGTTTGTTTTTTTTTTTTTGGGAATTTGAAGATAATTTTATATGTCAACTTTATTAATATTAATGTCTTAATTAATATATATCATTTGACATTAGATCATGGTTTATGTTAAGTCCCTAATATTATATTTCAATTCGCTTATATGATTTGATAATAATGTTTGTTTTAATATACTTATAATTAACCTCAATTTTTTTTGTGCGAATGTATATAGTTTTGGAGCTTGCTAAAAATGGAAATTGTTCTAATAATTTTATCATTTGGAAAAAATGCTAAATGGCTTCTCTGTTCTGAAAAGTTATTGGCTAGGTAGGAATAAATTTATTAGCTAGCTAGAGAATAAATTTATTAGCTACTGCCCCTTCTCCTACTTTCCTTGATCTGAAAATGGCTTCTCTTACTGAAAAGCTCGATCTATCTTCATCGCCTCTCGAATTCGCCTTCCTCCTTCAGTACTACTGCACACATATCCCGTTCCACCATCAGTGCACGTCCATCTTCATATGGCTTCTCCTACTTTCTATCTCTTCACCTCTCGAAGATTCAGCCTTTCCTCAATGCAATCCTTTCAATTCTGTGTTTGCGTGGGTGATCGAATTAAAGATTCAAGCCATCCTCAGCCATGAATCGAAGTTCCAATCGAAATCCTCCACCCATATCTCCACCCAATCGCCGCTAGCAAACCAACCACCGCCAACCTCAACCCACATCTCGCACCTCCCAAACTAAGGATGATAGCTTGCCGGAAAACTGAAGCATGCAAAATTACATATAGGAGCTATGTCAGTTGCCTAAATTTGTAAAATACATATTTCTTTCCATAAAATCAATTGCAAATACAATTTCGTAAATAAAACGGGAAAATAATGAATAATTTTCCAATTTTATTTTTTTTTAAATAAAGGATACAAAATATGCTAAGTTTAAGCGCGCAGGTACTTAATTGGAAGTGGTATATATATAATTAGGGTACAATTCAGAAGAGACTTGTGGCGGCAATTTAGATTTGGAAGCGATTTGTAATTGCTCTCTCTCATCTCAGCCATCTACAACTTCTCCTCAGGAGCACCTAATTTAGGTATTTTGATGGTTTATTCATCCATTTTATATAATTATAACAGAATGTGGGCTTGGGTGTAATAGTTCTTTAAATAGCAACTATTCATATGAGAAACACTCACTATCAGAATCAACATCAAACAATAAAAACCCCCATATCTCCCCTAAAAAAAGAAACAAAAAACCATGTCTTCAGTGCGTAGTGCTTCATCTTGGGTAGTCATTTCTCCTTGAGTTACAACTTGGTGGATGGCTGTGAGTGGGATTGGTTTACCGGCTTTTGTAGGACTTATACATTATGTGAATTGGTTGATCTATCATGGTTGCTCAAGGCCTTATTCATGTTTAGAGTTACTGCTGTATATTTTCTTGACGAACTTACTATTTGAAAGTAGTGTCCTGCTATCATAGACATTCTTTGATATCAGGAAGAGTTTAGCAGAGGTTCTCTATAACTTTGAATCCTGATTGCACCATTGTCTAGAAATCTTTAATTTTAAAAAGATCGTCTGCCTTGCCCTTCACCCCTGTTTTGTAACTCACTGAATTTATTTGTCATTAATATAACTAGTCATTGTTTTGGGGTTCTAGCCCCCTCTAATGCATCAAAAAAACAAAACTAAATATTGTAATATTGAAGGCGTGTTTAATAATTTTGTCTGCTTGATTAAGGGTATGCGAGTAAACTTTACTCCATACAAGTTAGATACAATATTGTATTAAGGACTGTCTTATTATTGAGTAAATGTTTCTTATGTGCAAAATCAGGTAGTCTTTGGAGTATAGGGGGAACTTTTTTGATGGCTGAAAAAGTAACCTTTGGGCAGTTTCTTCAGCTTGGACTAAAGCAGGCCAAAGGAAAATGCTTCACTAAAACTGTCCTATCTTCTTTGTAGAGTAAAAGGCATTTAATGGTTTTTTTTTAATTTAGGGTTCAATGAAAATGGTCTCTTTACAATTAGGGTTAAGGTTGCTCTATCTAAATTTCCTTGCCTAGGCAGGACTCTTAGGATATGAATTTGGATTTGGATAAGTGGGGAGACTCATTAGATTTCCTTATATGCATGATTAGCATTCAATCATGCAAACTGGTGATTTGGATTTTCTGAGGATATGGACAAAGATCTACCTGTTAATGCATAATGGTTATGTTGCATAATGCATAACATTAGGTGTGAATGTCTTTTGAATTTGATTTTTAGTTGCTAGTGTTTGTGTTGCATATTTTAGTGTTTTTAAGGGGCATATCTGACGATCAGAATGTGACTTTATGTTGTGTTTAACTATGCACCGCTTTCTTCTTCCCCCCCCTTTTACCATTAAGGAACTGTTGCTACCTTTCATTATAAGTTCTGGTTTGTTCTGCTATATTTGTTTTTTCCTTTTTTATGATTAGTAATCAAACAATCACATTGAGAACACACCAAGGGGGATGTTACCTTTTTACAAAAAGGGGTAGTGATAAAATTCATCGTGCCCTCAAGATCTCATGCATAATATTGTCCACAAAGTCTGAAAACTCAGTTTTTCCACTATTGAGCACTTGACTCTAACTATACAAGATTCTTAAAAAGCAAAGTTCTGGTTTCTTTTGCTAGCCACCATCTTCTTTCTTTTCCTTTTCTTTCTGCTACCAACTGATCCTCACACGTGCAACACCCGCCCTGCAGGGGGGCGGGTGTCTCCTAACTGTGGTGTTAATCATTACTGTTGCCATTTTGAATACATGAAATGGAATGCTTAATACATGTGAAAGTTTTCTCTAGTCTTGACAACTGCTTTGTTTGATTGAAGTAGCCTTTCCAATCTTGTTCCTCTCTTTTGCATATTAGCTTCTCTGTAGTTGGCATGTGTCTTATTCTACAATATTTGGGGACAAAATGAACTTTTAAGATTACTGGATAGGAATACATTTGCTTCGCATGTTTATCTTGTTGTGGCTTGTTCATGGAATGGTCTATTACATTTCATAGAATAGAAGCCTCTTCAATTTGCATCTTGTGTCTCCGTATGTTGCCTATTGATAGGTATTCATGATTGTTACAGTTGATGAATGTGAACAATGAAGCACTTGAACCTCCACTGTGTACTTCTTATTTCAAATAAGGCCCATCTTACCGCAGTATGAGCTGCTAATTATCAGCAAGTAATTAATGGTCCAACAGGTTGCCCTTTGAATAAACCAATGTCTGATGAGATTGGTTGTGAAATGTTTCTTCAACTTAGACGTTAGGGTTTCTAGTAACAGATACTATCTTATCTTGTGTGCGTAATGCTGTTAAGGATGATGGTTATGAAGTGTGAAGCCCTATAGAGTCACTATAACTGTTCTGCTTTCTGACTTGACCCTTTGGAGAATAATGACTATGTAGCATAAGTGTCAATTTGTTGTAGTGTGTGTTGAAAGTTGGGTGCATTAACTTGGGATAACCATAAGGTATGGTTGTGCCAATGAGCGTAAAAACTTGCAAAGAAAAAAACGAAAGAAGAACAATATAAAATTTACAGCCATGCCAAAACCCCGTTTTGCCCTGTTATTGTCCCAAAATCAAGAAACTTGGCATGGCCACCCATGCCACATGATAGGGCCATGCCAAATGCATTGTTTCGTGGTCTATATAAATCCCATTTCCCCATTTGTTTAAGGAGTTAGGTTTTTAAATATGGTTTAATGTAGGTTTTCTAAAAGCATTTTTAGGTTTAGGCTAGGGTTCTAAGAGAGATTAGTGTAGATAGCTTATTTTGTGGCCACATTTCAAGATGAATGAAATCTTGATGCAATTTGCTTTCTTTCTCTCTCTTTAACCTTCATTTTCATTCAAGTTCCTTCTTTATTGAGTTTTATTCACTATTTTAATGCCTAAATTTACATGTTTTTGCTTGTTGATTGATTGAAATTAGTGCTTCCCTTTAATAATCATCCTTTACTCCTTTCAACTCTTAATGTCCTAATATACTTTTTCAAGATTGCAAATTTGAAGCTCTTGCTTTGTTCTTCTTCTCCCACTTTCAAGGTTTGAGGTTTTGATTTAATCATGGTTTAGATTAGAATTAGATAGTTTAGATTAGTGAGGGTAAGTGGAAATGGACCCACAAATTTCATCCCCTTGCTCTTTAATGGAAGTTTTACCTCGTGTTGGATGTTTGAGCTTTTAAGGTACTCCCTTTTCTCGGTTCTCTTAGCTAGTAAATTTAATGCTCTCATAGTTAAATCATATTTGTTATTAGTATATTATTAGTAATAATGATGTTTTATGCTTGTTGTGTTAATTGCATTTGTTATAGATTAGCTTCATTAATTATGTTTATATTAGGATTTGTGAGTGATTATTTTATTCGTTATGTTTATTCGCTTTTATTTTTTTAACATTAGAATTGGCCTAAAATAACAATGGCTTAATTTCAACACCATTCCATAGGACAATAAAATTTTCCACCCTACTCACCCAAAAATTACATCAACAAATTAGTGTTGTTGCCGAGGATAGTGGTGCAAAATTAAATCGTTGTAAATATGCCCTATTCTCATTCATTGTGTACTAGTTTTAGTCTCTTTTATGGTTTCTTTATTTTGTCTTTCGAATTATAGTGTATCAACTTATTTTAATGATATTAAAAATACAAAAAATTAGAAAATCTGAAATGACCAAAAAAAGGGGAAAATTGAAAATCCAAAAAATTGTGACTAATTGAATTTTAATGATGGCTTGCCAATTTTGAGGAAACAAATGGAGTTAATGTTGAGCCAAAGCCTACTGATGTTAACGAAGAGTAGGACTTGCCCTGCCACGTTCATTGAGTGATCACTTCTATCCTCACCAAACTTGCCCACAACGATGCCTTGGCGTCCCTCCTATCCCTAAATATGTGACATTTGAACTTAACCTGGATTATAATCACATGCTTCCAAATTTATCAACTTTGAGGATCCTTATTTGTTTATTCGTGAGTTTGAGTAAGTGTGTTCATTGATTCACATGCCTATGGTATCGAACGATGTTGTGAGGATGAAATACATTACATTTGCTCTAAAGGATATGCTAAAAGGTGGATGTATAGTCTTATGGTTAGTTCTATTAATTCTTAGGATTTCTTTATCGATATCTTTCGTAAGGGATACTTCCCTTCTGACAAGGCCATTATGCTTAAGAATGAAATCCTTTATTTTGTCCAACTTTTGGGGATAAATGAGTAGGTTCAAGGACTTACTTACCTAGTGCACCCACCATGGTTTAAAGAGATGGAGTTCATGCCCAATAGCTTATGCGGGTCTGGATGTGAGTACTAGAATAATGGTTAAATCTATGTGTGTGTGTGTGAGAGCTGGAGTTTCTTTATAAGAATACTAATAAAGCTTGGGACTTTCTTGAGGATTTAAGTGAAAAGACATATGAGTGGGAGACAATTAAGGAAGTCCGTGGTATTGCATGTAAGATTTTTATAGACAGTAACGGCAAGCTACCTAATACCTTTATTGCTCCAGAGGATATTACGCTTCATTATGAGCATCAACCAAAAGTTGCTGTTTTTCAACCACCTCAACCTCTTGATTACATTTCTCACTGTCGTTCCTATGATTTTTTCTTGCACTATGGTGTTAGCTCATACTCTCACACTTTTAATCAAATGTCTTTTGAGATAGTGAGTGATCCTTCCTTGCATTCCCTAATGATCAACCTTTATCTTGAGACTAGGGATGCTCATTGGGGTAAAGTAGTTCTTAATAATGCACCTTGTCTTTTAACCCCCTTGAGAGAGAATAATGAGAGTGAGAAATTAGTTGTTAAGAATAGTTGCAATCTTGAGCATGACATGATTGTCGTTCCCAAGGATATTTTTAGTCAGGAGGAATATTCACTAGAGGAGACTCCTTTATAGGAGCCTTATGATTATAAGGTTGTTAAGGTTATGCCTCGTGATTTAGAACTTGTTGATCTAATCTTTATTAAATGTCCTAAGTCCATTCCCACTTCTATACTCTTGGCCTGTTTATCATTATTTCACTCTTCCATGGAGCCCTCAATGTCCACCTACCTCGAGTCGAAAACTTGTATGATGCACACGTCAAATTTAGATCATACTCATGTCGTTGATGTGAGTATAGGACTTGAGGATTGGGCAGAGGATTTAGGATTCCTGCCCAGTTTGTATATTCATGCTTCTTGTGAAACTTCTAGGACCTTATCCTCTTTAGTGATATTGGGCATGTATGTAACTCTTACAATGGGGCTAAGAGCTTTAATAAGCTTAAGAGAGCACTCACTTCTATTACAATAATGTACTTTCTTTGAAACATCCTCCTTGTTACTAGCCATTTTTATTTTTATGGAGATTGTTCCTGTTCATTTGATAAGTTGCTATGAGTTTAGGTGGGAATTGATATAAGTAACAAGTTGGTGATTCGATGGAGTGGCTAATGCTCCTCTAGTCTCTTGTAGCATATCTTAGTGAAGCACAGCTTAGGCGCACTCAACACCTAACCTGGTAGGATAATTCCAACTCTTCTCTTTTCTCCTTTTTCTGTTGTTTCTTTCTGTTTTGAACATAGCTATAGATATCTAGGATTGTTATTTTCTATGAGTGATCGATTTTGAGGAGAAATTTGGGATTTATTAAGTTGAGATGGCTATGGCCACCCTTGTTTGTTTTGTATATTTCGTTTTATATGTGATTGTTGGTGGGGATATTTGTTTGGTGAATATTTATTGGTGATTGTTTGGTTTGATGTTTTGTTTGGTAGTGTTATAGGTTGCATATACTTATAGACTTGTGTTAGGTTTGTCATTGGTTTGCTTACGTGATTGCTTTTTGGCACCTTAGTTCCCAAAATGAGGATATTTGGAGTTTTTATGTGGGGGTGAGATGCCCTCTGTATATATTTTGTAAAAATTTTCAATTTCTGTAAAACAATTTCGATTTTTGTAGAGTTTTGTCTTGCTTTTAGGGACTTTTGTGCCTTCTTAATTGGTTTTGGATCTCTAATGGCTTGGTTGCTAGCTTGTATATATGTCGAATATGCATGATCGAACACTTATCTATACTATAATTTCTAATTTGGCATACTAACTTCATCTCACATATGTACTATTGTGCCTACCCTGTGCACTTGAACATTGACTTGTGGTGTTAGTTTGTTAAAATTTGGGTTGAGGACATTCTACTTGATTAGTTGCCTTCTTAGTTTTTCTTTGAAAAAGGAAAAAAAAGAGAAAAACAAGAGTGTGAGTAAGAGACAGCTTGACTCCAGTACCTCTATTCGGACTTGAATAAGTGCTTTGGACATTCAAATAAAACCCCTAACTGGGGAAGAGGTCCAAATATGTGCTCAGTCATTCTTCTGGGATTTCAAGGCCTAATAAGCCAAGAACTACCCGCTAAGGTGAAGCAGCATGTGGAAATAAGAGGGGGAAAAAAAAAGAGGATGAAAAGAAAGGGAAGGTTGATAATCTAATAAAGGTGAGTTTGTTAGCCAAGTAAAGGTGACCTTGTGGGTCGATTTTAGCCTAACCTTAAGAGAATACATTTTGCACGGAGTGGCAAGGTGTACAGATCTTGTCATTGTCTCTTAATAGTATGTTTTCCTTGTATATGACTTACTAATTAGGTTGTTAGGGTAATAGAATCGATTTAGATGGGCACATACTTTCCTCTTTCCCTTATACATATGTCGAACTCTTGAAAAATCCCAAAATATTTCAAAGATTGCATAGGTATATCTTATACAAACTCTCGTGAGACCTCACTTGTCCACTTGGGGCAACTAAGGGGTTTAAAGGAAACCAGAAAAAAAATCTTTTCTAGTCTACTAAGGTTTGGTGTAATTATTTATTAACCTCACATTTTTGGAAAAATATTTTTGGGACTCCGTAGTTTTGCGTAAATGCTTTTCAAGGTACAATACTTTGGGTTAAATGATTTCTAGGTGACAAATATTATTTTTCATAACCTAGAACTTTAAAAAATTTCTGTTTTTAACCCAAATGGGGTTTAAAGTGCAAATACTCAAATTTTTAGGTTTCTTTTTTTGGTTGCAAAACTAAGCTTATATTAATGTTTGAACTTCTTATAATGACTTTACTGGCACTAGTTATCATAATTTACTGTTATATCATAAATATTATGTTTTCTGTGATTAGAGGTCCACCATGCTTAGCAAAATAATTAAAGCTTAATGAGGGATTTTCAACCATTTTCTAAACTAAGTCGGCGTTGGACCCTGACATTCCTCTAACTTTCAATTTACAGAGGTTGCTAATCTCGAGCCCACCTTCCTTAGATCAAGCATAATACATATTTGTTTTGTTTCCTACCTTGGCCCATAGTTACTAATCAAGTTTTTGTATCTTTAAGAATAGTGAAACTTCAATCAAAAAATCATAATATTTAAGGCATAAGGTTTGATGGAATAACGTTTTCTACTGGGAAACTTCTTTTGTTGAAAACTTAAAAGTGAAAATACTACAATGGAAAGATTTCAAGAGACTTAAACAACTAAGATCATCAGAGATGCTTGCTCATAGAGAAATGGAGATACTTGACTTCTCTTTTGTTCAAGTATGCTCAAATGACGATATCCTTTCTCAGCACTCAACCTCTTCTTTTATAAAGGAGATGAAATACACAGAATGCCTTAATTACTAAAAGACATGCACTAATATTTTCACATGATTACAACGGCTTTCACATAGCTACAGTAGATTGCATTATTTTACTGAGTTGACACTTGATAAAATAGTACAATAATGGTGCAACAACTTTTCAGAGCTCTTAATGCGAATAAGACTAGTCATTCATATCAAGATTTTGCATGCCTTCATCTCCAATAATGTCTTCCGATCAATCATTATTCGAATAATCATCAAAATCTTAATCAAGTTGAAGATGTTGTGGATCCCATTTTTCAAATAATTCATAAAGATATTCTCTCCCTTTTCTGATAAGAATTTTTTGCCTTCAATATCAAAGAGATAACCAAGGACATCCTCTAAAGTAGCTCCTCCTAACTTCATAAATTTGTTGAGGTCATTATGACAAACGAAAGTTCTTGCAAATATTTTTCCTTATTCAATTGATCTCTACATTTGATGATAAATATTGTAAAAATCGATGGCTTTTACGAAAGCATGATCACTAACTACTTCTTGTCATTTAAGAAACAATTATCGTCATTGATAATTGGGATCGTCTAAATCAACTAATTGAACAAAATAATGGGTTGGTTTGGCTTTTTCATTTTCATACTCAATTACTGCACAATATACCTTGACATACAGGCTTCTATTATATAGAATTTTTGTTGGGAGCATCATGTAAGAATCCAATGGATCTTCTTAACAATGCACTGTTGAAATTTAGTTAGTCTTTAGAAGAAAAGGTACTTTTGATCTTGGATTTCCATGAGATAAGCAACCATTCCACATTGCCTGGCTTTTATCATGGGGTCATCTGGAGAGATTGAATTTGCTGGTTATCTAACACTCCCAAGTTTAGATCTATCAAGAAAGAAAATCGAGTACTCCATTACTCCCAAATATCATAAGAATAATTATGATAGTAGTCGATGCAGGCTGCATACTAGTCGTTGAACCATTTTTCTTAAACATGAGAACTTATTTTTCCTTAAATATCATAAGGACACTTTAGGTAATTCATTTGTGACTCTAAAAGGCTAAATTTTTGTGCTATCAGATGGGTAGAAGACAATAGACTAAAGCGTAATCTACTTTTTATATGGAATTTCAAAATACTCACAAGGATTCTACAAGAAGGAGAGGCTTATTCGGGTAGTAATGACATTTCATTTTGGATTTCCTTCTTTACTAATAGAAGTTTCGCTCTGATGATCACCACGGATGAGTTCTCGAGTTAAACTATGTGCTAGAGAAATGTTCAATCCCCATATATGTTCAATAGATAAAGAAATCTAGTGAAGCAATAGTTGCTAATGCAACAGCTTCCCTGCTCTTGTATATTTAATAATTTATTTTTCAAAAAATCAACTATTCCTTTGCAATCTGTTCGAACAAGAAAAGATTTTGGGGCTAAAAAGATTAAGAACTTTTTAATTCCTCTTATAACTACAAGGATTTCTTTTTCCACTATCGAATAGTTGCATTCTGTTTTATTAAAATTTCTACTACAATATTTGCAAAGTTTTTCTCCTTCTTTGATGTTGAGTACTGCACTCCAGTGTTCATTATTAGCATCTATCTAAAGAATTAGATCATCTCTTTCATTAGGTAAATTAAGAACAAGACGATTTTACACATCTTTTTGAAGGTCTTAATAATCTTTGAATCACTAGAGGCCTTTGTCCAACTTACTTCTTTCTTGAGTTTCTGCTGCAATAGTTTCTTAAATTTAGCTAAATCTTTAATGAAATTTGAAGTATAGACAAGACATCCAAGAAACCTTGTAATTGCCTCCTATCTTCAATCTTTTTATGGAAATTTTCTAATTTTTTTTCTAAAATATGCTTTTATAGGATAATTTGACCAAGCTTTATTTCTAGACCTAAAAATTCAATTTCTTATTCAGTATAAATGCACTTCTTCTTACTAAAAATAATAACATGCTCAATAAATCTTTAAGTGGTAGCTAAGACATCATCTTTATACTGTTCTATGGTCTTGGAAAAGACAAGGATATCATCGATGTGTACTGGACATCAGTGATTAAGATCTTGGAGATGTTATTCATTCTTCTTTGAAATATTTAAGGGGGGCACTTTTAAGACCAAATGGAATTATTATCCACTCATAGTGTCATTGTGGGGCATCGATAGAAGGTAAAGGAATGCTTCCTTCATCCATTTTTATTTGCCAATATCTGCTTTTACAATCCATTTTTGAGAACAAAAAGGCTCCTTAAATTCTACTGGAAATTACTGTTTTGTTAGGAATATAATAACCATCAAAGAAAATATTATTATTAAGCTTTTTGTAATTGATTACCATTGTAGTTTTTTCTCTTTTCTCTTTAGCATGATTTCTTTCCATAAAAGTGGGACTGCTATAAGGACTCTTACTATTCCTGAGTAACCCTTTATCTAAAAGTTCTTTGATTTGCCTGTCAAATACTTGGATATCCTGAAGTGTATACACTATTTCTTTTACTCGAATAGTAATGTTAGGATTTAACAAAGTAATTTTTGCAAATGTCTTATCCTTATCCCAAAATTTAGGAGGATTATCAGAGTAGAATTCTTCGCATAATTGCTCTTGTCGTTCAGCAATCTACTCTTTAATGGATAATTCAAGTAGTAAGATTGGTAGTGATATCCCGCATGTTGCAGGGATAACTCAATCTTCTGGTGTGCGTAAGGTTTATTTAATTAATCAACAGGAACTAAGTGGCCATTTATTATGAATTTTATTTAGTATATGGTCTATGTGCATGAACTAGTATGATGCATTGGACTCCTCCCATTTTTATGGATAACCCTTCTATGGCTTTATTGTGGCTCATAATGCTATTATCAACTATCTTTGCTTGTAAAGGATTCTTGGCTTTTTCCTACATAAATTCTAGAAATAATGATCTTGTTCCAAAATAGACAAAATAATTGCTATCGATGTAGGCACATAATTCATATTTATTATATTGCTCGAGACATACATTTATTGGGATATAGATTCCCCTAGGGTTTGTATTGGTGACTTCATAGCATATTTTCATTTTGACTAATTCATCCTCATAGATTGGTTCACTAATAGTTCTTATTTTGTACACAATAACTTTCCTATCTTGACTCATACTTCGATCTACATCGTGTCTTGTAGGTTCAAAACCCATTCTACTCATTTTACTAGTCATACTAATTATGTCATGTTCTTTAGGCTCTTCCTTAGGTGTCGAAGATCATTCTCCTCATTTTGATCTTGCACTCATGATTCTTAATAATTGGGATTTAATGCTAATTTTACCATTCTCATCAATTTTTATTACATTTTTCTTATTGATTGTTGTGGGATTAGCAAAGGTAGATATCCAAGACCCATCAATTTTTATTTCCTATGGATTAGATTTTATCCTTTGAACTTTTTGCATTAGCGTAGGACTTTTAAATTTTGCTGCCTTTACCATTGTTATCTTAGTCTTTGGATCTATAGTGTCATCTAGTTTTTAGATTATTTTCCAAAATATTATTAGTGGGTATCCCCCTCTTTTCATGTCCATCCTAACTGTTTTTAACTCAAGGGGTTGCATGTTTTTGGCAATTTCATCTTTTAGATTTACATAATATTAAGGTCGACAGTGAATTCTATTGATCCATTGCATAAATTGGTCTTAATCCTATGATAATTTGATTACTAAATTTGCTATGCCTAATATCATAGAGCAAAACATAAAAATCAACATCTTTGTCATAATACTGTAATTTGTAATGGAGTAATTTTCCCAATTAATAATATTAACTTCTCCCACGTGATGCTCACAGTCTTTATTTCTATATCTCCTTCCATCATTTTACATACATGCTTACTTTTGATTAAAAAATTAATTTTTTTATAGATCATATCTTTTGAATTATAGGAAGGACCCAATCTCCTTTAACTTCATTGTTCTTGTTATCTACAACAAATTCTTATATTTTGAGAACACCAACACCAATGGAACTACTTTCAATTGTGTGACTAGTTTGTTAATAATCACTTTCTTTGTATTCATACTCGAGTACAATCTCAACAATTCTCTTGTTTCTTGGGGATAGATCTAGTGCTTCTTCCTCGTTAAGCTCTAAGGAATCAAGACTATCCAATGTTTCTATAAGTTTGTTGTTCTTCTTATTTTAACATTCATTTGCATGACGACCTACTTCTCTACTTGCCAACCAGTTATAGTTGTTTTTTCTGGTAGGACAATAGGTGGCTTTTCTATAAAATCTTTGTTTTTTAAGGCTTGGCTTATTATAATATTTTTTTTTATATTTCTCTCCCCTTTTGCTTGTCGAAGCTCTTTTGCTTATAAAATTTTCTTCTTCTCTTAAGTTATTTTCCCCATTGGTGATGATTATCCGAACATGTTAGAAATTATTTCTTCATTTTCTTTTGTTTTTGGAGATCAAGACACTGATCGTTGACTCATGTTCTTAAATAAGAGATTCTTGTACCGATGTATCAATGATATCTGCTTTTTCAAGCCATATAATGTTTTTTTAATCGATTATAGAATTGATTGGATGTGGCAGTTTCTCATAAAACCTACCAAGAGTGGTTTCATTTTGCCCAATTTGGCAATAATATTGACTGCATTCGGCATTCTAATTCTTTAGATATCTCAAATTCCACAATTCTATGTTGTTAATCTTCATTTGCAATTCTCTAGCTTTTTCTTCGGAATCAAGTTTACCTCTGACAAATTCACCTTGATTTCTTTACATAAATTTGTGAACACTGCATCTGATGTTTCAATTATTCTTAACACATTTTGACCTTTCTCGTCTAGTGAGTTATACCAGTCAACTATAGTGCCAAAAAAAACTATGTTTGATATAGTTTAGGAAATTTCCAATAGTCCATGTAGTATTCAAGCGTGGACACTATTCATACCTCTTTCCTAATGCTTAAATATTTTTTCTCTATTTCAAGCTCCATTGATATTTAAGATGTATCATGTGTGTCTAATTGGGTTAAGACCAATTTTTTTAAGAGACATGGTTTTCCTTGGGATAAATCAAAGGAAGCATTAATTGCACGATATACTGAAATGTACCTAGGTCTTATAAAATGAGTTTTTCTTTCAGAAAGTCCATCAAATTCTTCAAGTTTAGGAACATCATTGTTTACTAGATAGGATTTAATTTCATTGATGTTAAGTTCTTCTCTAATATCCGTAATTTCATCATCTAATACCATTTTACCATATTTTTTTTATCTAGTCTCTTCCTAATTTCTTCAAAAGGTTCAGCCTTAAGATCCTTTGGTTTAATTAGGCTCATCTGCTAATATATTTTTTTCTTCTAACTAGAAATTACTTGTTTCTTCATTGTCATCGAATAATACATCTTGTTTCTCAACTATTGCATCCATGATTCTGGTTAATTCTTTTAGATTTTGTTATTTTTCAAACATATTCTGTAATTTCTCAAGATTATACTTCTTATATTCCATCTTCCTCTTCTTTCTCTGCATTTTCTAATGATTTGTCCGTTAATTGTTTAATTGATTTTTCTCCTACTTCTTATTTGATTTTTATATCATGCAGAGAAAATTGATTTTTGTTTTTTTAGGTTATGGAACATATATTTATGCTGAAATAGAGTGCTAATACTTAAATCAGAATTTCTACTATGTCTAATTTCATTAATTAAATAAAGATGGATTACAAACAATTGTTTCTTAATCCTTAACTTAAGTATTAATTTTTGCTAATTTAGCTTTTAATTCTAAAACTATATCAATGATACAATTTAACTACACTGCTATTGGATTGGTTCCTTCTGGTGAGTGAAGAAAATGTGAATAATTAGAAGCAGGGCAAGTAGGTGATGATTCAAGCCTTAAATGCAGTTAATTAGCTTAATTAACTATTAATTAGCTTAATTATCTTAACTGTTTTTGGTCACGTGGCTCTGATACCAAATTAAAGAGGAGTTTCACTATTACTTTAAGGGTTGGGGTTACAAATGTAAAGTTGAAAAGCCTAGGGTACTACCTATAATTTAAAAAGTTAGTTTGGTTAAGGTTGATCCCAGAAATTATTCGCCTCAAAGTTGGATGGACCGAAAAATTGTTTCTAAAGTTGTGGGTTCAGAAATCTATTTACCCTAACCTTGAGGTCTGAAATGGAATTCACCTAGGGTTAAAGGGCTTGTTGTATGTGCTAAATAGGGCTCGTTGCATATGCTAAATACAACAGTGATTCCTAGAAAAGTGAGTTAGGTTTTAATTGTTTTGTTTTGTTTTGCTCGAGAACAAGCAAAGCCTTTGTGTCGGTGTTTGTTCGACCTCAATATGCATGAATTTTATATCTTATTCTACTAAGAATTGTCCCTAAATTAGGTGCCTTATTAGTTTTTTGTTGGTTTTGAAGGTAATAAGGACAAATGCTCAAATGGTGGATAATGGCTGTGAATGTGCTGAAAGTTAGACTCGTTAACCTGGGATAACCATGAAACAAGGCTAGATCATCGAGGGCAAAAACTGCTAAAGAAACAAGGAAGAAGAATAATGCAGAAATTTGGCACAACCTACCATGCCAAAACCCTTTTTGGTTTTGTTCTTGTCCCATAATCTAGCAATTTGGCATGGTCTGCCTGTACCACATGGCACGGTCATATGAAATCGCTACTTCGAGATCTATATAAATCCCCTTCCCTATTTGTGCAAGGAGTTCGCTTTTAAGTGGGGTTTTAGATCAGGTTTTCTAGCAGCATTTTTAGGTTTGGCCTACGGTTATAGGAGAGATTAATGTAGAATTAGTTTAATTCATAGCCACATTTTAAGATGAATGAAGTTTGGATGCAATTTGCTTTCTTTCTCTCTCTTTAACGTTCATTTTCATTCAAGTTCTTACTTTGCTAAGTTTGTTTTACTTTTTTAATCCCCAAATTTACATACTTTTGCTTGTTGATTGATTGAAATTGGTGCTTTGCTTTGCTAGTGATCCTTCTACTCCCTTATCCACTCTCATTCTTCTAATCTCAAAGTTTGAGTTTTTAATAGTTTAGATTAGTGAGAATAAGTATAATTCGACCCACAAATGAGATACTTTGTTAGTCTATTGTTAGTTATAATAATGTATTGATTGTGTTAATTGTGTTTTATCTTAGATTTATTTAATTAATTATGTTTAGATTAGGATAAGTGAGTAATTAGTTTAACTAGTCATGTTAAGTCGTTTTGTTGCTTTTCTCATATTAGAATTAGGCTAAAATAATAGGTGACTTGATTTCAACACCAGCTCAAAGGATGACAAAAACTATGTTAACAAATAACTATGAGCTTCTACAATGAATTCTAAGAGTATGTACTATGTTATGAGTGTGTGTTTGATCTGCAGGTCATCTTGTGGTGGAAAATATGACTCTAGATTAGAATCTCTAGTTATATGCCAATTATAGCTAAGCTAGAGTAACAAGCACATCATATCTAATCAAATTTAGGACATCGATTTTCCAAGAAAAGGCAGGAAATCTTACGCGCACAAGTGCCGTGTTATGGCCACTCCTCAGATTACATGCTTACATTTTTGATACTTTATTCTCAGATATTTTCTCTATGCCATTATCGTTGGAAGGATATAGGCAAACCTCTTTTATGTATTAATCACTTATATAATACACTAGTTTCAAATCTGTGTTACATACAAACTCCTATGAAATATTTATTTCAAGAATTATATAGTCATATATTTTGCTCGCTTTTTCCTCAAATACAAACGCATTAAAAATATGTGTAATTCTCTTTTGTTGGACAAATAGAATCAAGTCATCGGGATATAAGAACTCTTATGAAGGGGTTGAACCATTAGTACCACTACTAGAGATCTTTGCGTATGTGACCATGCTTTTACAAAGGAGGTAAAAATCCTCACAATTAACCTATTATCTATGATGATGTATGACCTTGGTCATTAAAACAGCATCAACTGTGTTATAACAAGATAAAGGTCAATAGTAAATACCAAGGTTACAACCAAGATGCAATGTATATATCCATTAGATCATATATATATATATATATATATATATATATATATATATATATAATATATATATATATATGTACATGTATAATAGATATATAGATAGATATTATATATATATATATATATATATATATATATATATATATATATATATATATACTATATATACACACATACATACATATATATATATATATATATATAATATATACATATAGATATATATACACAATATATATATATATATTATATATATATATATATATATATGTATATATATATATATATATATATATATATATATACACACACACACACACACACATATATATATATATATATCCTAACAATTTGATTTCCTTTTATCAATTGCAGTAAATATACAATGGAAAAGCAAAGCATAAAGTGCAAAACTTAGATGAAGAAACAACCAGAAGCGAAAAAGAAATCTGTGAATAAATCTAACTCAAACAAATTGATGTTATAGTTAAATCACTCACTAGACGAAGTGAGGAAAAGAATAATTTTATTCTATTACCATCAAAGTTGCCAAGACCATCCAATAGTATATATCGGACTTAGGGCATAATACACCCATAAGGGGTGTGAGCCCAATCCACATAATAAGTTGATAGCTTAGCCACCTAAGAAGCCCCACTTCCTTGATTGGTCTATTTAATATAAAAAGGGACTAGTCTAAGAGGAAAGACACATATAAGAAATACAGACGATTCTCTGAAGAGAGGTTTTTGCACAAAACCCTAGGGTTCTTAGGCTCTAGGATTGTGAATGTTTCTCGAAATAGTGAGTTCCTTCCTTAGCTAGTGATTCAAAGCTAAGGTCCGATCGTCTTCCATTGTGAGATTAAGGTAAGTTTGTTTATGCTTAATTTGGTATATTAATTCCTCCATTAGTATCAGATTCAATTGGCTTGTTTCCTTATTGGATTACTTATATAGATTTCTTGAAATTCGTGCCAAAGTTTTGGTTTCTTTTTCGATTTATTCATTTTTATACTCGAAAACGCATGACGTTATTTCATATGCAATTTCTTCGTGTAATCTTATTAAATTTTGGATACTGGCAGAGTTTGATGAGAGCTTTAATTTAATCTATTACATCTATATTTTATGCAAGCAATTGTAATTTGAAATTCCAAGGTTTTTCACATATCAAACCATAAACTTGGTTTATCAACTAATGATTTCATTCGAATAACTTGAAATTGATCTATGGGTTACCTTAACCTTTATATTTAGACCAAAAGCCCTTCATTATCAGTCAATTTGATAAACAAATGCCTGAATTTTGGCAAAGAAGTTGCTGGTAAAATTAGGGTTTTGGGTCAAAAAAGGCAATTCCATTTCATTTTTTTTGGGTGATGTTTGCTGCAATTAGTTGGTGCTTTTCATTGCACATGAAATTCTAAGTAAAAGCCCCCAACCCATGCTAAGAATTGATCGAAAATTGGCCAGAAAATTATGAAAAATTTCTTACAGACACTTAGGGTTAGGGTTTAAAAAATCAGACTTGATTTTGAGCTATTTTAGCCATTTATTTTCGAAATTGATATATGGTTTTCATTGATTACTTATTTTTGACCTCGATTCCCTAAATTATTAGGCAAGTTTGGGCAATTGTGTCCTAGTTTTTGGCTATTGAATCCCATTGCTTGCTAGGGCTTATTTGAAAATTTCATCACTTGTTGTTGCTTTGTGGTTTTTGTTACCCATGAAAATATGAGCAAAAATGCTCTAAATTAAGTTGATAAACCATCGAAACTTGGCCGGAATTCATCAGAAGGGCACTAGTACATTGCACAGTTTTTCGACCATTAAACTCAATTTGGGGTCATTTTTCACCTAGTTTTCCACACATTGCCTGTCCAAATCGACCGTAGTACAAGTTTAGAATAGATTCCTATTGGTGAATTGCATTAATTTGAACGAAAAAAGGTGTTTTGGTGTTAGGTTGACCTGCAAGTCAACATGACCCCTTTCGTGTCCAGACCAGGTCTATTATAGGTTAGGGACGAGTTTTCAAACCTCCACGTGCGAGGCATTTGACCAGAAAATGCAACACCTTTTTTTTCTTAATAAAAAAATAATTGCCCAAAATCTAAAATCCTTTCAAAGTTGACCAAAGGATTGGCTGTGGGTAACCAAAAGGGTTGACTTGTTGGCCATAAGGTTATGGGAATCTTTTGATGTTTCTTGGATTTTTCAGGCACTTTTTTGTTCAAAGTCTCATTTGGAACTTTTGCCATATTAATTTATTATAAATGCATGAAATGGAATATGATATGCCTTAATACTCTTTTTGTGAGTATACAGTTGATGTGATATTTGACATCATCATTCTTGGGTGAAATATTCTCTTTATTGTTGTGAATCTTTTATGTTTCTCTATTTAGGCATATTTGATTCCTGTTGAAGTTCATGTGATTACATAAGAAGTATATATGTTTGTTTCATAAGAAGTCTGTTGCACATCATGACAATATATATTTCATATGTAGTAAGCTCCATAGTTATCTGTGAAATTTATATACCCTCCCTAAATAAGTTAGGAGAGAGGACATTGAAATTTCTCAAAAATACATTTTTCAGAATTTTTTTAAACATTAATTATGCCTAAAATGTTTAAATCCTTTTTCATATATTAATGGATATCTGTTGGATTTTCTTGAAATATTCATGAGGCTGGCATATAAAAATTTGAGAATTGATTTTAGAATATTTCAATGTGTGTTAAGTGTTAAGGTAACTTGGAACGGAATGACAAAGTGAATTACACTAAAACATTCATTTCTACGACGATGGTTAGGAACTATATATGAACTTTTGGCTTTAGAGTCTATGTTTGTATATATTAGCTCTTCCGATTGTTGCCAAGTTACATTGATAAGTGTGTGCTAAAATATTAGACATATGTGTATTTTTATTTTGAGTGTTAAACTTTCATGTTTTACAAGCAACCTATCAATTGTCGTAACTGCCAGAATTAGTTCTCTTGTTATTAGGTTTGACAATTTTAAGAAGAGCTTACATGTCTCTCTGAGGAGTGTCTGAGGCATTTGTCAAACATAATTAGTGAATGGTTGACATGGGCTATGAATTGATTAATGAGCAACAAGTTCATGCCGTGGTCCACTCCTTGCCTAATGACTGGGATCATATTATGATGGTTTTTGCTCGAACTAAGTATATCGTTACTTTCAAGCACATCAGGCGATGACTTGATCAAGAGGAAGAGCGATAAGACGCGGCTGAAATGACAAGTCCAGAAGTGCACATGTCAACCTCTAATTCAAGGAATGGTTCTAAGTGAAAGAACCAAGGGAACAAGATTGGCTAGGCACAGTCAAATAAGGAACCTGAGCATGACCAACAAGCCAAAGAAAAATGTTCAAGGAAGAAGGATTTAATGCAAGTTAGGTGCTTCAACTATGATCGAATGAGTCGTCATACTCGTGATTGCATTGAGCTTAAGAAGCAATATCTCCGAGTGACTTTTGTCTTGCTAGTTATATTCTTCTTTCTAAAGCTAATCCTATGTGGATTATAGGTTCAGGAATCAGAACCAACCATGAAGCTTTACTGGGCTTCCAACGGATTCTTACATGGTTTAATAAGGTCACATGTGGAGACAACAATAAGGTGGTTGTTAGAGAAATCGAAACATACAAGTTAGTGTTTCATAGCAAGTGAAACTCTATCCTATGTGAAATCCTACTTGTGCCGAAGATTCGATCGAATAATGTGCATGTTTGTTTTATTAACATTATGTTTGATTTGATTATTTTCATAGCATTGAAACCCAGTTGTTTTAAAAAACGTTGTTAGTATTGTTTCTACTATTGTTCGAAATGGTTTGCTTGCAATGGATTAGATATTTGTTCTACTTATGAGTTTGTTTTTCCATATTCACATATCATGATGAGAAATATTTATTTTTTGTTCTAGACTAGCCTGCTTGTGAACATTGTCTGACAAGAAAATAACAAGAAAACCATTTAACTAGGAGCTTGATTTCTTTTATAGCTAATTCATTTCAACATTTAAGATCCGATGAATGTGATAATAAGGCATGGAGTTTCTATGTTTCATCACATTTTCACTTGATTTGGTCCTTTTGTTTTTTAGTCATATGAATCTGAACTGACAAGTTGCTTCAGAAAACATGTGAGTTTGGTTGAAAATCAATTAAACCCAAGCTCAAAGCCTCAAAGACCAAACTGTTGTGAAATATTTGCCAGCATTATTTTAATTTGGTGGATATTGTGATGAAAAATGAATAGTTTATTAGCTAGGTATCCTAAAAATCTACAACAAAATGTTGTTGTGGACAAAGAAAATAGAATGCTCCCCAATATGATAGGATCAAAAATTGCACAAAATTTGTGAATCTCCTGTTAAGGAGATCTTCTTTTGTTATGATTTATGAACTTGACCTTGTCCTGATAAAGCAAGTTACTACTACTCTGCATAAGTTATAAATTGAAACCGAGTCTAAAAGTCTTTGGACTTCAGGGGTATACGACCCATGAATACAACCCCTCTTATGGAAGTACCAAAGGGAGAAGGAAGATATCTTTCTAAGATCCTCTAACCTTAAAATTTTTTTACTCAATGGGTGTAAGTAGAGCTAGATAATAGGTCAGACTGACTTCGGTTCGTGTTTGTATCTAACTTAAATGGGTGAAAATTTCTCTGCCTGAACCTAACCCATTTATTAAATGGGTTAAAAAACCCTAACTTGTACTCGTTTAATTTTTAAATGGATTGACCCACTTAGCCTGTTTAAAATAAACAGGTCTAATTCAGTTATCTAATTACCCATTTGTGTGTTTAATATTTTCAACTAATATATAATGACATTGTGCTAAAAATTTAAGTTTATATATCACACTAAAAACTTACTCTAAAACTCACTCCATTCATTATGATTCACATTTTTTTATATTTTTATATTTTTAATTATCTAATACAAAGGTAAACAGATAAATAATAAAAAGTAAAATTAGCTGACTTGTTTAACCAATTTAATTAAACAGGTTAAATAAATAGTTTTTCGTGTTGAGAATCTCGACCTCCACCTAATCCATTTAACTAAATAGGTTGAACGTGTCAACCAATTTAATTGAATAGGTTGAAATTTATACCCAAACCCACTTAACTTTGTATTGGTTTCAGATCGGTAATCATGTCACGTAAGCTTTGCCCAATTCTAGTTGCAAGACAGTGGGAGTTCTACTAAAATTTAACTATTTTAAATCACATTCTGAAGAATGGATTTTTAAAGAAGGGTGGGATAGTTTAAGACTTATCGCTATTAGTTCTTCAACTTGAATTAGATCCTTTCACTCGAGGAGGAGAATTTTAGTTAGGGATAAATAAGTTTATCATAGAGGTCAAACTTCATCACCAAGGGTGAGTAACAATGACCCTATTCTTGTTCCAAGTCAGAGCAAGATGATTGGTCTTGGTTTGAGTGGGACTAAAATCAATCCCAAGAGAAATAGTTTGGGATTATATGAATATATGCCAAGACATGGTTGTCGAAAAGCATTCCTTCATGCCATTTGTGCAATAAGGTAGATGGAACTTTCGTAATACTCCTACAAAAATCGAAATAAGCAAAGATGCCCTTTTCGACCCTGCTCAGGATAAGTGGATTAAGGTAATTCAAATAAAATGGAGTAACAGAAGGTGAACAGCTGGTTGACCTTTTAGAAGGATACAAAGTTATTTGATAATAGATCGGTTCTTAAATTGTAAGGCTAATGGCATAATTGGCATTAGGCTTAACTTTTTGTAAAAAGGGTACACACAATAGGATATGATCACTTATAAAGAGTTTCTCTCTCTTATTTTGTACTTTATCCTAATTTCACCTTTTATCTAGCAATTATCACTGCTTTGGACTAAAGTCATATCATTTAAATGTGAAATACCAATCTAAAAGGGGATTTAAGTGAAATTCTACTAAAAAGGATCACAAACGTGAGGTATGTGTACATATGAGGCCAATTGTAACCTTAAAGTCTTATTAATGGATTGGTATACTTATTTATCATAGTGTGGTTATCTCTAGTGGCTACAATGTGATTGATACTAAAAGGTCTAAAAGCAATTGTAGTCAAGTCAACATATGTGGATGACTTAGTAATAGCTTGAAATGGTGTAGAGTTACTAACTAAGGCAAAAGGCATTGTGATCATCTAACTATGAGATGATTAACATGGATAAAGTAGCATATGCTCTTGAAATAAAATTTTTAAGAGAATGTCTTAAAGAGATTATTCATTTTCCTAAAGAGAATGATATCAAAAAGTCTTTGAATAATCTAATACACATAACTATGACCTTATTAATACTCATATCAACAAAGGTGAGGCCTTATAATAAAATATATGGCATTCTATTAGAAAAGAACTAATGAGGAGAATTAGCTTTGTTAAGTGTGGTTAGAAGTTTAATATGCATGATATGGTGCATATTAGACTTAGAATCTTTAAATAAATATCAACTTGACCTAAGACTAGTATAGTGGTAGCAGTTAAGTCATAAGATACCTAAGAGGAACCCCTGATTATGTGCTTGTGGTCCAAAGGCAACAACTTATATCAAAAGGACGCAATGATCCTGACTATGACTGGTTTAGATGAGATATGAACCTCCATATACGTCTTCCTAATTAGCATTGGTGCTAAAGGGGTAAGAACCAGTCATATCTTACCTTGTTACAACATGCGTTTGTGGCTCTCTCCTTAAACGCACGAGAGTTTGTGCGGTTAAAGAGGTGGTGGATCAAATAGTACTATCTAGTAACGATTTACTAGGATAGTCTATGATACACGTACGAAGAACCTTGAGTATTATCATAAGACCAAACAGAATGGAAATAAAGTTTAATTTTGTGAATAACATGGTGATACACAAAGGGAATGAATGTAAAGTACTTTCTTACGAAGGACATGGTTGGGCAAGCCCTGGTAAGGAGATGTGCTTATTGAGCACATGAATACTTAAGAGTCTTCATAGATGTTATTCACCAATTGTTTTCCCGACGTTCACAAGTGATTGTCTAATGTTGTGAAATTCAAAGAAGTTGTTTTACATACAGTTAATATTGGAATGTTTATGATTTATATAAAATCTCACCATCCCATCCACATCAGGATGTAGGTATTAATTGCCAATAAGGGAGGCCCAAGCCTATCATGGGTTGCTAGGATGGGATGAGGTCTGACCTTACCTGAGCCCACAAGGCTGAAAAGTTTATGAAATTATCATTATATAACACCCCCAACCCTTAGGGCTAGGAGCGTTAACGACTTCTTAAATCCTACTTAAATTCTGGGACGGAATGGATAGAGTTTCACGTAAAAATTGTCCATTTCCTAGGCTAAAAGCCTTGCATTAAATCCCTACAATCAACAGAAGTGCAAAGAACTCTAAAATAAGCTTAATGGCTGCACGCCAGAGTCCATAGCTCTACGCGTCACTCATCCGAAGTACACTAAAACCATAAAGTTCAATAATAAAGAAGGAAATAAAAGATACAACTCAACGGATCACACATCCAGAGTACTGGGGTTTCACGTCCCAAATATAAACAACTTATACATGTGGTGGCTAAGTAATCAAACGGTTGGCTCACATGGCCATACAGAGTGACTTCTAAATAAGATGCACTACATAAACTAGAGTACTTGTTTACATACATTTACAAAACTAGGGATACATTACGTTACATCATTTAACACGTAAATCCACTTCTATATGTGCACACATGACCCCTTTTCGAAGTAAGGGTAGACTCCAACTCAGAACAAATAGATTGACTTCTACCTGTCACAAAGAAAACCTGGGAAAAGGGAAAATAGTAATGGGATAAGCAACCACATGCTCAGTGAGTATTTTCCGACTCCTTTAAACCAAAATAGATGCAGACAATAATACCAATAATAGTCACATAGCACGTATTTATACGTTACTATCATATTAGGCAATCATAGTCCCCAAGAAACGATTATCACCCATAAACTTCACACTAGTCACTCAAACTCATTTCTAGGCCTTTAATGATCAAACTTCCCTACTAACAAGCACGTAGGCACATAAACAAGTAACTCATGATATGTTCCAAGAATAGTTTATAAATCACACTAATCTCTTCAAGGCTTATATTCCTTCTAAAAGTTCCTAAAATACTCATATTGGGAAGAGAGACTTGGCAAGATTTTCTTTCACAGGATATGCACACTTAGAAGCTTAAATATTCGATGCATTACAAGGAGATAACCATACTTCATTTGAAATTTCATTCAAACTACGCTTGGAATCTTATTCTCAAGATATGCACAGGATGTATCGCATTCATAAGATATGCACAAGATATGTATAGAAAGATTTCTTTCTTTTTTTTGAAAACACTTTATTCTTTAAAACAAAATCTCTTTCATATTGGTCCTCTAATGACTCTTATAAGCTTTCCGAATTTCATTCGAATTGGCCTCTTAATGGCCCTTAAAATCTTTCTTTTTCCTAAAATACTTAAAACGGCAAAATACCAACTGTTTTTCTTACTTATTAGGAAAATACTCTGGGCATAAGATCATTATAATGTGCTAGTTGGGTGAGATCTATTCCCAACCCCTAGTGAGACTGTCGCTCACGCTAAACTCTTACTCTCGGAATGACAACTAATTGGACCTCGATCCTTGTTAGGTTCTCTAGGGTTTCCCACTACTGGGACTACTCCCTAGGATAGGGATTCCCCCATTCTAGCAGATTCACTCCCATCTTATTTTCTCTAAGCACGATATTTTAGTCAATTTAAAGCGTATGGCTATAGCGAAATCATTTATCATACAACTCACTGCTTTTTAAAATTCCTTAGAGATTCCCCATTCTAGCAGGTTCACTGCCATTTAAAAACTGTATTCGTATAGTTAAAAATAGGGCATCATTCGCTAACAGTTATGGCTACTATTATTTTTGAACCACGAAAACTTTTTTTTTTTTCAAAATTACCATCACACACATGACAAAATTTAATCACATAAAAGGGGAGGGGTTCACATGTAACACCTTCAAACACTTCATAAATCAACTTGGTAGAAACTGGCCAATAAGCCACATATGGCCTCACAATCCACACGATTACGGTTAATCACAATCCAAACTCCCTCCTCACACTACACCGACCAGAAAGAACCTCAAAACTCCCATTAGTTCAACCTCAATCCATCCAACTACCAACTCGGTCATAATTTCGCAATCACAACATTTTATCACAAACGTCATAACGAAATATAACATAGCGACATATAAACTTACCGAACAAGCAGCATCCATCCAGTGGCACATTATGGCGTATAAAAACATATATTGTTCATTAACTTAAATAAGGCCCTCAATGGCCCAAAATGAACAACAAGGTATGAAACTAACTTGCATTTACAACTCATAATTAGGGAATAAGCATGCCTATTCTATGTCGTTTTCAAAAACAAATCTGGTTCACATTAAGGCTTTCAAGTCTATTTTAATTTAGCCAAGGTTATTGGGTCATTTCAAGGTCATTTCAAGAATGAATTAACCAAATTATCATGCATCGATTTAAGGCATTCTTAGGTCACTTCAAGGGCCATTCTCAAACACGAATTAACTAAGTTAACATGCATCGATTTAAAGCATTCTTAGGTCATTTCAAGGCCATTCTCAAACATGAACTAACTAACTTGACATGCATTGACTTGAAGCATTCTTAGGTCATTTCAAGGCCATTGTCAAACATGAACTAACTAACTTAACATGTAAGAATCCTGAAACCAGCATCGTCATTACAATTACCTAATTTTCGTTCTAAAATTTTCAAATACTGATTACTAACTCAGATTCAGACATGCATAAATTAACATCAGTATATCCGTTGGAAATGAGTAATAATTTAGGAAGTGAGAAACGCCCACCTCAATTCCAAGGTAAGGGCCCGTTCTAAGGGCTTTTGGATGATGTCCTGGAAGCTTAGGAACCCGAAAATTCAACTCCTAATTCATTGCTACACCCAGATCTAAAGCGAACCAACCCAAGCCCTCAGTCTTCCTTCGTCACGTACTACTCTGAACCAGAGTCGCTGCCTTCTCCCCTTCATCGTTGCCATGGTCACCAGTGTCAAATCCAGCCAAGCGTGGTGGCGTCGGTGGTTCTATGGTGGCTAGGGTTTCTAACCCAAAACCTTGCTGCCTCTTATCTCACTCGATCTCTCATTCTGTCGCGATGGCTGCCGTGCAGACTGGGCGGTCGCCAATGTCGCGACGCTAACATGCTGTCGTCGCCAAGCTATGTTACGGGCCCCCTTCTCTCTCTCATTTACTCATTCTCACCCATGCTTTCTCTCTCTCTCTCTCTCTCTCTCTCTCTCTCTCTCTCTGTGTGTGTTCTCGGCCTGCCAGGGCCGCCGCAGAGAGAAGGCGATGGCCGGCGGTGGCACCGCCATTCGCTGCCCTCTCTCTCTCTCTCTCTTCCTCGTTCTCTTTCTCTCATCATCTCTGGTGGTTTCATGGGTTGGGGTTGAGCGAACCCCCTTGGTCCCCCTTCGAAATTCAGAAAGGGGCTTCAGCCCCCTTTTTGCCCATTTATTTCATTTTTCTTGGTTAAAACTTGCCTATCAACTAAAATCTTTAGTCCAAGCTCGTATGTCTTATTCTAAACCTAGATCGTTAATAAAATCATTCGTCAATTACTCGCTCCCGAATATATCATTATTCGGTTTAGTAAACAACGAAACTTAGGTAAGCACATCGATATTGATCTAACTTAGCTAAAATAATAAAATGCGACTCGTAATATTAAGGAAAAGGCTAGAAAGTGCAGCGTTACACATTTTCCCCCTGATTACAATACCTTATAAATACCCTCCTATCTGGTCTCAAAAAGGAAATCAATTTTCACTGAATTCTAGGCTCTGACACACTTAATTATCAGGATTCACCCTTTTAAGTAATGATCCAATCTTTACTTGAGAGGCATAGCCTTAATTTCTCCCCTTTCCTACAAGCTACCTCTTCCTTTCCCTGTTAGGGAAGCTAACTTAAATGTCACGTCGGCATTCTTCGGATCCACAATCTAGGGGTTGCCTTGTTTACGAGAAAGGCATGAGGAACGAAGACAGTCTAACTCATCGGCCATCTCATAAAATCACACTGTTTCATGTTATCAACTCACATGGAAAACTCTACACCAATACATATTGGCGTTGTTTCTGGGGAAGAGTGGTGAACCACGGTAGTGAATAAAGTGACTCGATCCAAGCCTAGGAAGGACAATAACACCATGAGAGATCTACTCGAGAGTCATAGGGTTTTACCTCATAGAGTCCATGGCATCCAGGACGCCTCCGAGAGCTCCCGGCCACGCCCTATTCAATAGGGCAGAGGCCACCCGAGCGGGAAGTGTACGTCATAGTGGAAACTTTAAAGAGCTTTATGACTACAATGAATGATATGCTCCTACAGTAGGTCATGGAGCATGTCAACAAGATCATGGAAAAGACTAGCTCCCTGTGATCACTTCCCGCATTCCTGTATAAGCCAACTCAGGAGTGGGGGTGTACTGACCACTAGAGTGAATCCGAGTGGGAAGGTGACGGCATATGACCCACAGCAACGTTCATCCTTTGGATAGTGAACAGCCGTACTAGGAAGATGCCGAGCCTACTGGTAGTATGGACGCCTGACAGGTCGTCTAAGGTAGGCTAGCCCTGCAAGGAGCTGGTGAGAACCTGGCATCTTCAATGTCTGAGCTAACTCCTGATGCCACTGGCTCCTGATGCTCGATCTAGTTCAAGGAGCAGGAGTATACTTTCTATCCTTGAATAAAGCATCAAATACTGGATGAGAACCCTACAGGGTGAAGGAGAAAGCATACTAAGGAGAGGTTGGTCACGAAGGAGTGTACTAGAAGCAATGTCTTGTGTGTTCACTATGACCACAGAGGGAAGTGAATTAGATGTTCATTATATAGTCCACCACGAACTGAGGCGTTCTACAATAGCCCATCGATTGTAGAAATTCGATGAATGGTGTCTTCCCTCATCAAGCTATCTGGGACAGCAATGGAACTTAATGCACGTCATTGGCTACTCAATTTAGTTAAGAAGTCATGAGCACCTAAGGCCTATAAAGGTGAAAACCCTGAACCCAGAGAGTTATATGATGGAACCACCAACCCAGAAGAACTCTTGAGGGCATATAAAGCCCTGATATGTGTTCAAGATATGGATGATATAGCCTACTACCGATATTTCCTAGCCACATTAAAAGGGTTTGTACAAAAATGGTTTAGTGGTTTTCACTCGGGTGGTATCACCTGTTTTCAAGAACTATGCAATGGCTTCATTAGCCAGTTCATCGCGAGTCGTAAAGAGAGGTGAACGAGCATACATCTGCCAAAGATCAAACAAGGCCCAGATGAATCCTTATCTAAATTCATAAAAAGCTTCCATTAGGAGGCTGTCCTTACCTCGAACATGGAGTATAGGGTGGCTTATACCTCATTGTTAAACCACTTAACAAGAGGATGGCTCAAATTCTCATTGGCTGAGCAAAAGGAAACCACTCTTGTGGAAGCCCTTAAAAGGGTCGTGGACTTCATTAGGGCCACTGAGATTTGTGCAAAGTTTAGAGATAGGCTGAGAAAGAACAAGGCCGAAGAGAGGCACTTAACTCAGACAGAGAGAAGACAAAGGAATGAAGATTGCGATCAATGTTTTAATGAGGATCCGAGAAGCATTCTTATATAGATCCAGGGGCATCCCTTACTGAAGAGGCCACAGCCCATGGCGACGACCCCAAAGTCATGTAACATGGAAAAATATTCTGAATTTCATGAACAAGTGGCATATAATCGTGGGGTGTACGAAATTAAGAAAGCCCAACATAAGCTAGTAGATAAAGGTCAGATTGACCACTTTCTTGGGCAAGGACCAAGAGTTTTCAGCAAAGGAAAGGCTAAGTCCTATAACGACCCTCAAGAATAGAAGTGCTCTACTGAAGGTATAAATGTGATAGCCGGGGGATACGCTGAGGGCATCTCTCACACTGTATGGAAAGCATGATTATGCGACACCCAGTAGGTAATGACTACCGATTGAGGAGCATTGGTCAAGGTCCCAACCATGACTTTTGCCAAAAGTGATGGGCGCTCCCTCTTTACTCTAGATGACAACCAAATAGTGGTCCCGTTGAGGGTAGTCATGCTCTCGTTCAGAGAATTTTGATCGACTGGGCAGCTTCTTGAATTTCATAACCTAGGAATGCCTCAGAAGCTGAAGTGCTCGAGAAGGGCTATCACTCCCTTAATGCACTCAATCTTGGGGTTTGGGAGGCGAGCTATGAACCCAATCAAAACAGTTAGCTTACCATTATGATTTGTGGACAACACTAAATCCAAAAACTTGGAAGTAGACTTCCTAATGGTGGATACTCCTACATCTTATAACGTCATCCTAGGACGGCTAACATTACACAAAGTCAAGGTGGTGACAGTGCCTTACCTTCTATAAGTCCAATATGAGTTCAACCACGGTAGTGTAGAAAAACTATACAGAGATCAACGGACTACCCGAGAATGCCACTTGGTAAGCATCAAACCCGTAGTAAACCGTCAATGGATCCCTCGAGAACCACCACTCTATCCCAAAATAAAAAAACCATGACTGGGGTCACTTACTACCTCTGAGGGGCTGACCATTTGCATTCTGACTAGGGAAAACCAGGAACGTCCCTGTATAAAGGCCATGGGGGCTCTGAGGGTGCTCCATTCCAAGACGAGCACCTATCTCTAAAAGTGAAAGTTAGCTAGGAAATGTCTAAGTAGATCCGATAACCCCTCATCGAACTCGTTAGGGAGTACATAAACCTATTTACCTTTGAACATAATGACTTGCTTGATATAGATCCTGTGGTCATAGAGCACTACCTAAATGTGGATCCAACTGATATGCCCTTGACCCAGAAGAAGAGGCATATGGGGACAGGGTGCTATGTGGATCTCGAATATGGTGTTGGTAAAAAAGGCTAATAGGGCTTGGTGGATGTACGTTGACTTCACCAATCTCAACAAGGCCTGCCCAAAGGATAGTTACTCACTCTTAAAAATTGACAGACTAGTGGATGCAACAACCGAACTTACAATGTTAAGCTTCATGGATGCCTTCTCTAATTATCATCAGATACCTTTACACCCAAATAACCAGGATAAGACAATGTTTGTCATGGACAGAGGTTAATACTACCATAAGGTTATACCTTTTAGGTTAAAAAGTGCAAGCTAGTCAACAAGATGTTCGAGCACCACATTGGTAAGAAAATGAAAGTCTACATCAACGATTTGATAGTTAAGTGCTTGGCAGATGAGGACCACCTAGGAGACCTGTGCAAGACGTTCGTAGCCCTCCACTCATATGGGATGAGGCTCAACCCCAAGAAATGCATCTTTGGGGTTAGGTCTGGGAAATTCCTAAACTTAATGATCAGGAGCTGAGAAATAGAGGCTAACTTGGACAAGTTACAAGCTATCTTAGACATGAAGGCCGCAAGGAACATCAAGTAAGTTCAGCAGTTAACAAGCTGTGTGGCCACACTCAAACAGTTCATGTCCATGTCTGTCGATAAATATCAACCCTTCTTTTGTGTGCTCAAGAAATATGCCAAGTTTGAGGGAAGCCAAGAAGCTCATGTAGTGTTTTAGTCGTTGAAAGCGTACCTGTCCCACTTGCCTAAGATAGTCAGCCTGACCCAAGGTGAGTCTTTGCTTATATACTTGGCCGTGTTCGAGGAGGCAGTGAATGCAGTCTTGGTGGTGGAAAGAGAAAGAGAACAAATCCCGCTGAAAAAGTTTCCATATGCCTTAGTCTCACAAGCTGAAAGTTATGCCCTTACTTTGAGGCACGCAAAGTCACCGTCTTCATAGACAAGCCGCTGAAAAAGGTCCTGTAAAAGCTGGGTACCTCCAGGTGATTACTAAAATAGGCAGTCGAATTATCTCAATATTGAATCGAGTTTGAAGCCCGACATGCTATTAATGCCCAAGTGTTGGTTGACTTCTTTACAGAGAATGTTGTCTCAGATACTATGAACCTGCTCGACCACAATGTGTGGAATCTTTATGTGGATAGTCTTCCATGAAGGATGGCAGTGGTGTTGGCCTCATAGAAATGCCACAGGATGAGAAACAAGAGTATGTGCTCAAGTTTATGTATAAGGCCTCCAACAATGAGGCAGAACATGAAGCCTTGATAGCAAGCATTAAGTTATGCTACACAAATAAAGTTAATTCCATACGAGTGTACTTGAATTCCTATAGCTCAATGAGGATTATGAAACTAAAGATAACACCATAGTAGCATATGTCATCGGGTTTGTGAGGCGGCCAGCCGATTCAAGAGCTTTAAAAATGCTCATATCCCAAGATCAAAGAATTAGCAAGCTAACACTTTTTCTAAGCTAGCAAGTTCTTTCGCAAGTGGTAAGCCCAAAAGAATACAATGCGAAACATTGTTGGAAAAGTGCGTAGAGCCTCGTGAGGTTATGTGGCTTGATAGAAGCTCCACGTAGATGGATCCCATTGTTGCATATTTAACAGATGGAACCCTCCATTTGGATGTCAAGGAAGCTAAACGGTTCTACAAAAGAGCCGAGTGGTTTATGTTGTATGAAGGTATCTTACACAAGAGGTCTCTCACTCACCCCCTCCTCTATTGCATGGCCCTTGAGATGGGCCAAAGGATACAAGAAGAGATCCATGAGGAGTGTGCAATTCGCACATCAAAGGACACACACTCACCGTAACTAGCTACTACAAGCTGTCCCTAAGAGAAAACATGATGACATAGGTTAGAAAATGTGATAAATGTCTAAAGTTCTCACTATGCAAAGAAAACCCTCTACCCTATTGACCCCCTATCTTAATCCCTCTGCTGTTTGCCAAGTATGACATGGACATGCTCGTGCCATTACCAAAGGAGGCTGGTCAATGAAAGTACTTACTAGTAACAATGGATTATTTCATCAAGTGGGTTGAGGCCATGGTAATGGCCTTTATCATAGCAAATAAAGTACGTAAATTCATATGAAAGAACATTATTACTCGTTTTAGTGTCCCGCAAGTGATGAAATTCTATAATGGGCAATGGTTTGATGACAAGATGATTAAGGAGTACCTAAAGAGCTTTAGTTGCCAAGCACAATTCACTACTTTAGCACACACATAAACTAATGGTCAGGCCAAAGCGGCAAACAAAGTCATTCTTTATGGCTTGCAAAAGAAGCTTGATGTTGCTATAGGTAAGTGGGACGAACACCTCCCAGGCATCCTATGGTTCATATGTACAGTGGAGAAAATTTCTACATAAGAAACCCCCTTCATGTTTGCTTATGGTTCTGAGGTCGTCCTTCTGGTCAAAGTGGCACTCTATACTCATCGCTTGACTGTGTTCTAAGAAGTGCTCAACCACTTGGTCTTGAGAGAAGATTTGGATTCACTACTATCTATACGAGGTGATGCATACATATGAGAGGCCTTATACAAGCTACGAATGGCCCAACTGTATAACAATTGGTGAGGGAGCAATCATTAGGAGCCAGTGACCTCGTTATGAGACAAACAAGGCCTATAGCCAAATCAAATGAGCATGACAAGTTGATACCTAATTAGGAAGGAACATATGTTACTCAGGAGCAAGTTCGCCCTAGGACGTACAGGTTGATCACTTTATAAGGAAGGGACATCCCAACCATATGTCATAACAATAACCTAATGTAGTACATCATAAACAGCATCTACAACGCCTCTTTTGTTTTCTATGTTTGCCTTTTGAGGTCTTAGTAAGAAGTTTATAAAAAAACACTTATATAAACATTGGCAATCAATACAAGGAATCGTTCAAAACTTGAAATGCATAGCTACTTTAAAGACGTCCCTAGTTGATGAAATGCTGGAACAAAACACGGCCTAGGTTGGATGCTACATCTTTAGCTTCTCGAAGGGCTAAGCGTCACAAAGCACAACCCTAGGATGGACATTACAACTTTAGCATTTCAGGGGGCTAAGGTTCATAAAGAACGGCCCTAAGTCGAATTTTACACCTTAAGCCCCTCAAGGGGTTGAGGGTTATAAAGCATGACCCTAGGTCAGACGCTACACCTTAGCCTTTTAAGGTTCTGAGGGTTACAAAGCATGAACCTGGGCCGTACATTACACTTTTAGCTCCTGAACAGCCTAGGTGGTCGTTAGTCCTTTCAGCCGCTAAAGAGTCGAAAGGTTCTAGAGCACTACTGTGGACCATCCATTATATTTTTCATTCTCAAGAAGTAGAATTATGAAATTAGAGATCTTCCTTGTTATTAAGTTTAGGTGCAAGGAACATATATTCCTTATAATTAATCAGTAGGACACACAAGAGTAAACTAAAAAGCCAAACACAATCAATAAAGAATGCAAGATGCCATAAAATGGATGTATTTTTCATTAAGGAATAAGGACCTTATAAGAAAATACAAAAATACATGGAAAGAATGAAGGATACAAAGGGGAAGGAAGAGGTAGCCTGAAGCCACAGAGTCCTCATCATCACTGTCGCCATCCTCATCATAAGGATTCCCCTCATGAAAGGGATGGTGTTATCATCCTTCTCGGGATCCTTAACATGGTCGTCTTGCCTATAATACACATATAAGAAGATGACATCGCTAGGGTCCCTCCCAGACTCCCAGGCCTGGTAGAGGTCATCAATATACTTAACCCATGTTTCAAAATACCCCGTCTTCTCATGAAACTCAAGGGTAAGGAGAAGGATGAATTCACAGAAGAACTTGGTTTGCTTATTTTCCCCGCTTGAGCACCTGGTGCTTCACGGTTTCCAAATTCTCCTTGGAGGCTATCTTTTTAGCTTCGACCTAAATGCTCAAGTCCTGGAGTTGGTGGTAAAGCTTATCCTTCTACTTCTACCATTCGTCCAGTCTCTTCTTCAGCTTGTCATATCATTACTTGTACTTCGTCACAGAGTCCTCGGCCTACTTCATATCCTCCTTGATGAGTTAAATTGTTTCCTCAAGATAGGTTATAGAAGGACCCATCCTCATGGCGCAAAGACTACAGGTAAAGGCTTGCAAGACAAATGGACAAAGGAGTTAGACAACACCAAACAGTAACTAAAAGGAGCCCAATCAGCTAGCGAAGTTGGTCGCAGTGACGACCAGTTGCTCCTCGATCACCAACTGTGCATCTGGGGAGGTAGAGGGATGAGATCCCAAGACCATGCGAGCCTTTCTACAAGCTTGAGCTTGATTGAGGGATCGGCTCCTTAGGAAATCCATGAGCCCTTACGAACATGAGAGGAGACTCCGCTGTGACTTGCTAATTGGTCATCTGGCAGCTTCCTTGGGAATGACTCCGAGGGAATCCTCCTTTGGCCCTATCGGAGCAAGCCTGGCGAGGAGCCCATGGTAGGGCACTCTTGCTAGAGGAAGCACCTGGCACGACTGTCTGTTGGGGGGAAGCCACTAGAGCATATGGTCTTCTCGGCCACATTAAAATGTGGAATCGCTAGCTCTTGGCCCCCGGGCTTTTTAGCCGTGGTTGGGTTCAAGCTGGCTTAAGGCACAGGACGATGCTTCATCTTCATTCCTACACAAAAAATAAAGTCAGCGAAGTTGAAAGAAAATGTAAGAGTTAGGATGCTGTCCAAGCATTTAAACCTTGGTATCTTGGGATTCAATCTAGCAATGCCTCTCTTCCTCAATCTGCTATGCCCACTCTTACTTAACCACATCAAGAGTCACGCCCCCAAATTCCATTTTGGACAATGTTGCACACACCTTCTTTGCAAAGGAAAAAGAAAAGTCAGGTCAATCCTATTTAGAAAAGGCAACTAGAAAAGATGAAATGACCCTTAGAAACCTTTTCTATTATTAGAAGATAGCTTGGGGAGCCAATTCAGTGGCTTCTTATCACTTGACTTAATCCTCTTCTACTCAGACTCCTTCCCTTTTTGCTTTTTAATCACCCGAGACATGAAGGCAAGGAGTGAGCGAGGCCAGTCGTCTTCCCAAATGATATACTAGAAATAATCTATGACTACTTTTTTAGCTGCGGTGGATGTCCCAAAACTACAGAATTGAAGGGCTTGAACGATGGATCTTAAAGCCTTCAAATCATATTAATGATCATCCTTTTTTAGAGCAATGGTCACTTTATATTGGGTTAGGTTGATTAGTGGGAGGACCAACTACCCAAGTACGGTTGTATAGTAATGCGCACATTGAAACACCTATAGCTGTAGAGCAAAAATCAGGTAAATATATTTTGTTATCTTTCTTCTATTGGGTTGGGTTGACTAGTAGGAGTCAAATAGAAGGTTATACGATTAGTGAATCATATGTAATCGACCGACCTAATAAAAGAAAAAAAGGTTCAAAATTCCATCGACGAGGGGTGCCCATGGGTAGAGGATTAAGCTTGGTTGAACCTCTATAAATTGTGCGTTTTGTCCATGTTTACAATTTTTGCAATTTTATTTGATAAACCTCTATTTTTGCCATTTTTGGCCCTCAATCTCTCCACTCCCCTCTACTTGTTTTCCCTGATTCACTAAGAAACTAGATTGTTTGTACTCCCCTTTATTTGCTGATTTTACTCTGTATAGGTGTTTCGGCCCCAATTTTAGGAAACCGGAGCTCAACGTCCTGGGGACAAACAAGGAGCGATGTTTTTGAAGGGGAGAAGTTCGAGGAGTTTGCGAGACGACAAGGAGAAAAGGTCTTGGGGCCTGAAGAGTCCATACGGCCAGCCGTGTATGTGTGCACTGCCGTGTGGAACTACTAAAAAGTTGAATCAAAGCACGGCTGGGCATGCATCCTGGGCACAACCGCGCATTTGAGGTAGAAAGTTTCCCACATAGGTGCACAGCTGGTTATGCGCTTCTGCGCGATCATGCTGTTTTGGGTCAGAATTCGTGCATGGCGGATTGTGTGTCGAGGCACGGTCATGCACCCCTGTTTTATTGTGGTGCTTAACCTTTCTCAAAAATAGAATTAGGTTATCTCATTTTTCTTAAAGCACGCTTGGGGAGCGGTTTGAGGGGATTCATTACTGAGTATTTGGAGACACTAATCTAGATTTAATTTAAAAGTCTAATTTCTTATTCGGATCAAGAATTCATCATTCCAATCAATTTGAGTATGCTTCTCTCCTCTCCTCTCTTGCAAATTCAATTCAAGTTTCCGCCTTTGAACATGTTTTCATATTGATGTATGCATTTATGATTGTTAACATGCGTAGAGGCTAAGACCCTTATCTTAGGTTAGGGTTAGCCCCTATTATGCAACTTAGAATCACGTTGTAGTTTTTCGTGAATGGATGTCCTTGCTTGTGATTAAATTCTCACTTAGCATACCATATGTTCGGTGAATCACCCGAGAGGAATGTATTTATGTTCTTAATTAGAGTTCAGGAAATCAGCAAAAGTTGAATTCCTCTACTTAGAGTCACTTTGTGAGTGATTGATTCCTTAACATGAGAGTAGTGAGGGTTTCAACTCAGAATTGTAGGTTATTTAATCCTGTAGTTCTGCTAAATCTAGTTCCATAAAAATAAATAACTAGGATCGCTTAGCCAATCTAATGGCCTTCGAAAGTAGGCGTAGATGTATCCCAATTTATAATCATTCCATTTCAGTCGTTTGCGTGTCTAGGCTTACACGATTTAGTTTATGATCCAAGAAAGCATAATAGTGTGATGGACCCTAATATGAGACCCTTTATTATTATCGAATCGAATAGAATTAGTATCATTTAGTCTAATCAACCTAAATTAGTTTCTGCCTAAATTGAGTGTTGGAAGTTACTATTGGTGATTGAAATTAGGTTCCTTGTAGACACGACCTGTACTTGCCGGTCAGCTAGCTATAGATACATCGTGCACTTCTGCTAAATTTAAACGCAAGAAGTTCTTGGCGCCGTCGCTGGGGAACTTGATTATTTCAACATCAAAATCAATTGAAACATTTTAGATTAGGTTTTTCTTTTCCCATCTTTTTCTTTTGATTTTCTTTTATTCTTATTTGGACCTGCTTATGTTTTGTACAGATTTTGCTTTATATACATAGGCGCAGTCAGGGGAATCGAAATCTCATTCCCTAGGATCCTGAGATAGAAGCTACTGTACATAGGCAAACCGGCACTTGGGAGAAGAAGAAAATAGAAGCTATGATGGCTGGACAAGACAATCGAGTTCTGAAGGACTATGGTATGCCTCAATCGTGATGAATCACCTCATCCATAGTGAAGCCAATGGTTAAGGTAAACAACTTCGAGCTTCGCCGAGCACTCATCTAGCTACTAAAGAGAGACCAGTTCGATCGACACCCTTTTGAGAACCCCAACATAAATTTTGGTAATTTCCTCGCAAATTGTGACACCGTTAAGCTTAATGAGGTATCCACCAACACCATTCTATGAGGTTTTTCCCTTCTCTCTGAGGGATAGAGCTAAAGACTAGCTTCATAATGAGAAGCCAAATGCCTTCGCCACTTGGCATTCACTCTCCAAGGCCTTCTTGAGCAAGTATGTCCCACCTGGAAAGACTGCTAAGTTTAGAGCAGACATCACCTCTTCGCCCAATTACACCGCGAATCCTTATATGAGGCTTGGGAGAGTTTCAAGGATCTCCAACACTAGTGTCCCTATCATGGCATCCCTGATTGGCTTCTAGTTTAAACTTTCCATAATGGACTAGATCAAACCCTAAAAATTTCTCTCAGCGCTACTATTGGTGGTGCTTTGATGGAAAAATCAATTGAAGCAGCAAAAGCTCTATTGGAAGACATGGCTTCTAATAGCTACCATTGGTCAAGTAAGAGGACTAGTTTGAAGAAAAGCAATGGAAAGTATGATGTTGATGCGGTGGACCTGCTTTCTAGCAAGGTTGATGCCTTTGCTTAGAGATCTGATGGATTGGGAACTTCCACCCCAGGGGGTTCATCTAGTATGATGTATGAGGCTAGTGTTCTTTATGAGGTTTGTGGCATCTAAGGGCATATGGCTGCTGATTGCTAAACTAACTTTCAAGGAGTTGAACATGTCAATGTCATGCAAAACTTTAAGCCACGCCTATAAAACAACCCCTACTCAAACACATACAACCCTGTTTGTAGAAACCATCCCAATTTCCCCTACTGAAGCAACAACCCCTTGCCACCTAATGCTCCTCAACCTCCCAGATTTCAATACAACGCTCTCTACAACCCACCTCGCCAACTTCTTCAACCAAAATCCAACCTAGAGAGTCTTAGATAACATTTTATCCAAATGCAAACCAAGACTAATAAAGCTCTTGGCGAATCAGTTACTCAGTTGAACGCCAAGTTTGAGGTCGTGTCCACTCACTAGAAGATGATGAAGAACCAGATTGCCTAGATTATGCAGCAAGTGAGTAATTTATCTACACCCCGAGGATACCTTCCTGAACAACCCGAGACCAATCCTAAGGGTGAGATGAATGCTATTACACCGAGGAGTGGAAAAGAGTTGGAAGGTCCCAACAGGTCAATGTGGGAGGGAAAGGAGAGAGGTTGAGGAAGAGAATGATGTTAGAAATAAGGCTTCAGTCAAACCTCCAAGTGAGAAGCTAGAAACTAAGAAGCCTGAATAGGTGCAAGATGAGACTAATGCCCTTTTAATAAAGCCTTACAAGCCTCCTATCCCATACCCTCAGAGGCTAGTGAATGCTAGAGAAGTGCACAAGTATGAGAAGTTCCTTGAGACACTAAAAAAGTTCCACATCAACATCCCCTTCTTGGAGGCTATCACTGACATGGCTTCTTATGCAAAATTATTAAAGGATTTGCTCTCTAATAAAGGAAAGCTACTTGAGAATGTCATAGTGTCTCTTACTGAGGAGTGCAGTGCTATCATTCAGAACAATGTTCCTTCTAAATTTTTAGATCCAGGAAGCTTCTCCATCCCATGTTCTATAGGGGATGAACTTGAGGAGATCTGTTTGGATGCCTATGAAGTTCTAGGATATACAAAGAAAGGACAAAACGATGGCATGATAAGTTCGTCAACAAGAGGTAGTTTACGGAAGGTGACTTGGTTCTTCTATTCAATTCCAGAATGAAGCTCTTCCTGATAATTCATATTTTGTATATAATTTTCTCCTTTATTTCACCTATTTTATGTCTTTGAAATATATTTTTATGAGTAAATAATGCATATTTTATGAAATTTTCAGGTAGAAATAAATATAGAAGAGTTTGGGATGAAGTTGATTAATTCTACTCGGAACTCCTATAAGTGCAATGCCTAGAGTCCAAACTTAAGCCCAAAGGAAAAGAAAGAGAAAAAAAAAAAAGGAAGAAGATCTTCCATTTTCCCACATGGCTAATTCTTAACTTAGTCAAATGTCATTAATCAAAATTAATATTATACTTATGGCTAGCCATGACTATGCATGTAACATCCCAAATTAATTGGAATTGATTTTCATTAATTTTGGGGGTATCCTAAGGGGTTGGATTTTCACTATTAAAAGGTTTCAAGGTTGAGTGAAAGGGGGATCCGCACACTCATACACTCACACTCATTCTTCCATCCACTCACTCAAGCATCTTCTTGTCCTTTCATCTTTCATTTTTTTTTTTTTTAAGAGAGAGTCTTTGTAAGACAAGATCATTTGGGTTGAGGGGTTAAGAAGAAAATAAGCTTTGTTAGCTATTTTTCTCTTCTCTTCTAATCTCATTTGTGAGTCAAATTTGAGAGTGTAACACCCCTCTATCCCAGAGAGATGTTACACCGCCAGGATCCCCCGAGGGAGACCCCTAAGGCTGTCGTGACTGAAAATTTCCTCATATGATCACCTAACCCTAGGTTGGCTAAGGAATTCCTGGAGCGAAACTGCAAGAGTTCTGCCTAAAACTGCGACGTTTACATAATTTTGACACAAGTCGAGGGGTACCTGGAGATATTATACTAATTAATTTACAAAAACAAAAGTCCTCCATGGGGCACACCCCCGGGATTAGGGCTTATGACCTTACAACAGTCATACAGATAGTTACATGGTTCACGGCTAGACCAGAGCCAACTACATCTTTGCCATTTACATTACATCAATCAAAAAGAAGGAAACGGCAGCTTCATCACACAGCAACATAGGAACACTTCCCGGAAAACTGGTTGTCCGTAAGCAAGTAGCAAGCATAATCTTTCATTCATTACCTGGGAGGGGGAAAAAGGGAAAAGGAAATGGAGTGAGCCACTTTGTGCTCAATGAGTGCCCCCCTCCACTTCCTAAAGCAAACCTTTTACAAGTACTAGGACCTCTAGTATTCATTCGTTAACATTCACATGGCATTCAAGTTGCGATGAGCTATGTGATACGCATTAGGGGCACTTGACCATATTATTAACACAAGGTGTTCTTAATGCGAAGAATGTTGGCATGTTAAGGATTTACTACTTGGAAAGACACCAAAAGACATGAATGTGCGATGCATTAGTACTCATTCATTCAATATGCACTTTCGAACGTATAGTTACTTAACGCTACATAATGACTTGATGTAAACGTAACTATCTGAAGCAAACATGAGAACTTGACCATACATTACTTGAGATCACATAAAACAAAGCATTTTCATTCATATTGTATTACGACTCGTAGAAACTGCTCATCTTTCTTTCAATCGACCATTAGATGGCCTTCAACCTTTCTTTTTATAAAACGTTTAAGACAGCAATTGCCAACTGCGTTCCTCATTCGTAAGGAAAATACTTGTGGCATAAGATCATTACAGGGTGCTGAGTGGGTGAGATCTATTCTCGAACCTCATAGTGAGACCTAACGCTCACACATAAGCACTTACTCCCGGGATGGCTATATAAACATATTGGATCATTACCCTCGTCAGGGTCTTCTAGGGTTTCCTAGTACCAGGACGTAAGCCCTAGGCAGTCATCATTCATAACATAGTGTCCACAGCATATTATCTTAGCCAAGGAAAGCGTATGGTCATAACGACTAGTAATTTTCCGTTTCAAACAATAAGATCATTCAACGTATAATTCCCATCTCCCTTTTGTTAAAAACGTTTTAGGGATTCCTCCCAAACACTATTTGAATAGCTAAAATAGGCCATAGCTCATTACTAGACATGGCTATTATTCATTTAAAACACATGAAGAGTCATTTGCTAAATCATCACCCTTACACACACATGTTACATTTTAAACATACAAAGAAAAGGGAATACACATATCACATTTAAACACTTCGTAATCATTTCAACATAATGAGCCACACATGGCCTCGCAATCCATATGATTGCAGTAATTTCACAACCCAGTCTCCCTCCTCACATGCACCGTACCACAAAACCTCGAATGCTCATAATTTTCTTCCTCAAACCACCCAACTACCAACTTGATTCATCGATTTATTAATCACATCGTATTATCATATTAGCTTATGTAAAAGAGAGGGGAGTGTAGGCCCTTACCTGAGCACCCAACACCATTCAGCGGTGCGCTACAACAAGCGTTCATATTGCCACAATTATTCATGAATCGACAACTCTTTATTCAGTAAATCAAACATAATTCCATGCTAAACATAAACGTGCATTTCGAAGTAATTTTCCCTAAGCATGAATATACTAAAAAGAGTTCGAATTTATTTCGTTTACACACATAATACATTAGCTAGTCCAATTCGAATGGAAGCTAAACACGTTAAACTAACTTCGTTTTTAATCCCTTTTCATATATTAGCTAAATAACTTGAATCGATGCTAAATACGTTAAATTAACTTCGATTTTAATTCCGTTTTAAACATTAACTCATTAACTCGAATCGAAGCTAAATACGTTAAATTAACTTCGATTTTAATTCCGTTTTAAACATTAACTCATTAACTCGAATCGAAGCTAAATACGTTAAATTAACTTCGATTTTAATTCCGTTTTAAACATTAACTCATTAACTCGAATCGAAGCTAAATACATTAAATTAACTTCGATTTAAATTCTGTTTTAAACATTAACTCATTAATTAGGCATAATTCATTTTAAAGTCATTTTTCAAGCACGAACTAACACGTATCGATTCCAAGAGTCATTCATTGCCTCGGAATTACATTTCAAGCCTATTTAAGTCGTTTTAGCATAACATGATTCGAGTTATTATCAAGCAGCGAGTTTGCACATGCATCAATTCAGGTATTATTGAAAGTACAGTTACAGCCTATAACAATTCCTATGCATTTCTAAGCTGAAAATTTACTGATTCGAAACATGCATACTAACGGCAGTGAGTAAGGTCTGTGGGTACGGTCTGGGCGTGCATAAATAGGCTTGAAATTACCAGGCATCACATTTTCAATCAATCCCTGACATTTCTAACTACTTAAGCTAACCTTAATCTGACATGCAACATCATTCTGCTGAAATCATACTTGAAAATAACAACAACAGCTTTGGAGAGGATAATCACTCACCTGAAACTACTTAATTACCCACTGAATTGGCAGCAATTCACGCCCAAACCCTTTTGAATTCGTCCTTGGTTCAGCTATACCCAGAACCCGAAACCCTAGCTTCGATGTGGTCGCGGTTTGGGGTTGTCTGGGGTCGAATTCAACCCCCAGATTTATAGAGGAGGTGGAGAGGGTCGTGGCTCGCCGGAATCCGGCACGTGGGTGGTGGTTTTTAGGCATTAGACGCGTGGTTGGAGAGCTGACTCGTTCGTGCGACGTGGGGGAAGGAAAACTGGCAGTGGTTGGGTGGCTGGCGACGCGTGGGTGAGGCCAGACAGCTCCTCCTCTCGCCGGCGACACGTGACGGACGGCGGTGACGCCAGGCGGCGACCGGTGGCCCACGAGAGAGAGAGAGAGCGAGAGCGTGGCAGAGAGAGAGAGCGAGGTGCGAGAGAGAGGAAGGGGAGGGGGGTCGGGTTCTCTGTCCCCGGATAACGTGCCCCCTTCCCTTTTTGTTTTTTTTTTTTAACTCAATTAACATCATTCAACTGAATCCCGATCCCGCACTTGCTAAAGGTTAGGCTAAACCCGAATCAAAACGACCCATAATCAACATTTCAGTTTAAATTTTGGGATTCAACCAAGTAAAACGAAAAACAATTTTAAAAACTCGGTTTAGCGTTGCTTCAATAATTTTATAAATAAGTAGCGTCAATGATAACATTAGTCAAATAATCGTCCCTTTTATTGAAACTAGTCGTTAAAAACTCACACGGTCGATTTAATACTTTCGTCGGATAACAAATTAAAAGCAACTGGTAAAATCAGCAATTAAATAGTTAGTCAGTAATAGCATGAAATCATGACCCTTACACTCTCCCCCCTTAAAAGAATTTCGTCCTCGAAATTTGCTCACCTGGTGAAAATAATGCGGGATATTTCTCACGCATTTCGCTTTCTAACTCCCAAGTTGCTTCTGCCACCTTGTGATGTTTCCATAACACCTTAACATAGGGAATGCTCCTATTTCTGAGCTTCTTTTCCGTCTTCTCCAAAATCCGAATGGGTTCTTCTATGTAAGTAAGACTTTCCTTGACTTGTAAGGGCTCATATCGAATGACATGATCCGGATCTGAGACATACTTCCGAAGACTGGATACGTGAAATACATCGTGAATGCCTTGCAATGAGGGTGGTAAGGCCAATCGATATGCAACCGATCCCACTTTCTGCAAAATTTCGAATGGCTCGATGAATCTTGGGCTGAGTTTTCCTTTTTGTCCAAACCTTATGCTTCCTTTAAGTGGAGATACTCTGAGGAACACATGATCTCCAACTTCGAATTCTAATGGCCTTCTCCTATTGTCCGCGTAGCTCTTTTGTCTACTCTGTGCAGCTTGTAACCTTTTGCGGATTGTCTTGATTGTTTCGATCGTTTGATCGATTAGGTCAACTTTGGACGGTTCCCTTTCTCCTACTTCATTCCAACAAATTGGAGTTCTACAACACCTACCATATAATGCCTCGAAAGGAGCCATGCCTATACTAGCGTGGTGACTATTATTATATGCAAACTCAATCAGAGGCAAGCTATGATCCCAAGTTCCAGCGTAATCAAGTGCACAGGCCCTCAACATGTCCTCCAAGGTTTGAATGGTTCTCTCAGATTGACCGTCCGTTTGAGGATGGAAGGCCGTACTTAAACGTAGTTCTGTACCCATTGCTCTTTGAAAACCACGCCAGAAGCGAGATACAAACTTGGTATCGCGATCTGATACAATACTGAGTGGTACACCATGCAGTCTAACTATCTCCTTAACGTATAGGTTCGCCAATTGTTCAGAGGTGAAAGTGGCCTTGATGGGTAAGAAGTGTGCGGCCTTGGTTAATCTGTCAACTACAACCCACACACTATCATGCTGTCTGATGGTTTTTGGCATTCCAATCATGAAATCCATGGTGATATGTTCCCATTTCCATTCGGGAATTGGCAAGGGTTGTAGTAAGCCTCCAGGTCTCTGATGCTCGGTTTTCACTCGTTGGCACGTAAGGCACCGAGCCACGTATTTTGCAATGTCCCTTTTCATGCCATTCCACCAGTAATGGGTTTTCAAGTCATGGTACATCTTCGTACTTCCAGGGTGTACAACAAGTGTGGAATTATGCGCTTCCTTTAACAACTCCTCTTTGAGAGCTGAGATGTTTGGTACACACAGTCTATCCCCATACCAGAGTACTTCATTTTTGATGGAAAACACCTTATTCCTTCCTTCTTCCAGCCCTTTCTTTATTTTCATGAGTTCAGGGTCATTCTTCTGCTGTTGCTTGATCGTTTCGATCAATGGCGAAGAGACTTGAAGCGCTGCCAAGTACCCTTGATTTCCTGACCGCACTACCTCTATTTGTAGCACGTCGAGCTCCCTTAGGAGTCTCTTTTCTTGTGCAAGTAAACAGGCTACAGACCCCATGGATTTTCTACGTAGTGTGTCAGCCACCACGTTTGCTTTTCCAGGGTGATATTTGATCTCCATATCATAATCCTTAAGGAGTTCTAGCCATCTTCTTTGTCTCATGTTTAACTCTTTTTGAGTAAAGATGTATTTCAAGCTCTTGTGGTCAGTGTATACTTCACACCTTACTCCATAGAGATAATGTCTCCAGATTTTTAAGGCAAATACAACTGCGGCCAATTCTAGATCATGTGTTGGATAATTCTCTTCGTAGGGCTTCAATTGGCGAGAGGCATAAGCAATAACTCTGTCCTTCTGCATTAGTACACAGCCCAGTCCCTTCTTGGATGCATCACTGTAGATTACAAATCCTTCATTGCCTTCAGGTATTGCCAATATTGGTGCAGATACCAAATGTGTCTTTAGCCCCTGAAAGCTATCTTCACACTTCGGGGTCCATTCAAATTTAGTGGTCTTCCGAAGTAGTTTGGTAATAGGTAAGGCTAGTTTTGAAAATCCTTCTACAAACCTTCGATAGTAGCCAGCTATACCTAAGAAGCTTCGCACTTCGGAGACGTTTGTTGGTCTTGGCCAGTTTACAATGGCCTCTACCTTTGCCGGGTCCACCGAGATGCCATCTTTGGTTACTATGTGTCCCAGAAATTGCACCCTTTCTAACCAGAACTCACATTTTTTAAGTTTGGCATATAATTTGTGCTCCTCTAGGGTTTTCAGCACCATTCGCAAGTGGTTTGCATGCTCTCCCCTGGTCTTGGAGTATACCAAGATATCATCGATGAACACCACTACAAATTTATCTAGGAAGGGCCTAAGGACTCTGTTCATCAAGTCCATAAAGAAGGCAGGAGCGTTCGTTAACCCAAATGGTAATACCAAGAACTTGTACTGCCCATATCGAGTGTGAAAAGCGGTTTTAGGCACGTCCTCCTTCTTGATCTTCAATTGATGGTACCCCAATTTCAAATCAATCTTCGAGAACACCAAAGCACCAGCCAACTGATCAAACAGGTCATCAATTCGAGGAAGTGGGTATTTATTCTTGACCGTTACCTTATTTAGTTCTCGATAGTCGATACATAACCTCAAACTCCCATCATTCTTCTTCACAAATAGTGCTGGTGCTCTCCAGGGTGAAACACTAGGCGGAATTAACCCCTTATCTAGTAACTCTTGCAACTGAGTTTTCAACTCTGCCAATTCCGCAGGAGCCATTCGATAAGGTGCCTTGGATATTGGGGCAGTTCCAGGTACTAGTTTAATGATGAATTCGATTTCTCTGTCGGGTGGTAGCCCTGGTACATCTCGAAACACCTGTGGAAATTCCCTCACTATCGGAATCTCACTCAAGTCCAGTTCCTTTAGTTTTGCGACCTCAATTGCACACAAATAGCCCTGACATCCTTTCTTCAACATTTTGAATACTTGCATAGCAGATATGATTGGAGTAATCACCTGGAGGCCACTTCCCTTGTAGGTTATCCTTTCTCTGTTCGGGGTCGAAAAGGTAACCAGTTTCTTTTCACAGTCAATGGTCACTTTATGCGTGGTTAATCAATCCATTCCTAGAATAACATCCCAACCTTGTATGTCTAACTGTACTAAGTTCGCAGGGAGGATTCTCCCTTCCAAGTGAATGGCACAGTTTTTGAAAATAACATCAGTGTAATAGGTAAAGCCCAAAGGAGTGGTTACATGTAGTTGCACATTCATCTCGTTAGGCTTGTTAGCGAGTTTCTTTGCGAAGATGGGATTTACAAAAGAATGTGTGGCACCCGAATCAAACAAAACATGAGCATAAAGATGATTGATGGGGAGAGTACCTGAGACAGTGTTAATGGGGTCCTTAACCTCGTCTCCTTCTAAGCAAAACACGCGGCCACCTGCCTGTGGCCTTTTTCCCCTTCGTTGGCCTTCTGTGGCTGTATTCATGGGAGGACGACCTCTTTGTATGACAGGATTAGCCCTCGTGTTTGAACCTTGTGTGCTTCTTTGCCGGTTCCATGCCCTTTTCGGGCAATCAGCAATCTTATGGTCCGTAGCGCCGCATCCATAACATTCTCCTGTGCCGAATCTACATAAGCCAGAGTGCAGGCGCCCACATTGGTTGCAAGGTCCTACAGTTTATCCTGTTGCAACTTGCTTGCCTTGACCCTGGTTTCTTGCGATGTTAAAGTCCCTGAATCTCTTGTTCCTCGAATCATTTGATCCACTGGACCAATTTTCTCTTGACTTGGCTCGATTATCGGCTTTCAGCTTCGGTTTCCTCTATAACCAGGGCTATTTTCATCGCCCGTTGGTACATCTCTTGGAAACTGGTGAAAACGTTGCCTGCTATCATCCGTTTAATCGGTCCTTTCAACCCTTGCTCGAAATGATCCATTTTCATTTCTTCTGTTGCGACCTGGTTAGGTGCAAAGTGGCTCAATTCATTGAACTTTGCAGCGTACTCAACCACACTCATTTGTCCTTGTTTCAGACGCAGGAATTCTTACTCTTTTGCTCTCTTTATGTCCCGGGGGTAATACTGGGCGTCCATTAGAGCCTTCAACTGTTCCCAAGTTAGAGTCGGTTCCCCGGCCCGGGGTTTCACCGTTCCCCACCAGAACTCAGCTTCCTTTTCGAAGTGATGGGTGGCGAGGCGCACCTTGGAACCTTCAGGACAGTCCATTACTTCAAATAGGTTTTCCATTCGCCTCAACCATTCTTCGTAAGCGAGAGGATCTGTCCCGCCCCCAAACTTGGGTGGCTTCAATTTATTGAATTGGCAAATCATCTCTAAGGCGGTTGGCTCCGCCATCTGTTCTCTGCGGGGAGGCATTGCTGCGCAGCTGTTCATGCAAAGTTGCTTAGTTTTATATGAAAATAGATTATCAAAGACAGTTAAAAGTATAGTACAACATCAAATAGCATTTATAAATTGCGTAGCATTAGTGCGACCCTACTCAGGTTGCACAAACATCTCTTTTTCCTCATTATAACAAGCATTTACATTGTATACGGCAACAGGGGTGATACCCCCGCCTACATTTATTTATTTACAAGCGTACACTAGCTAGATTTTATTTAAAAACAGTGCACACATTGGCGACTCCAGGCCACATACAGCCCTAATTACCACCTGAGGAACCCTCCTCAGGAGGATCATCTACTACTGGTTCATTCGAGCCCTCTGACTCCACTGGGGCTAGCAGGTTCCATAACACGAAGGGTGGAGAGTATTCCACATCAGGCATCCCATCCACCAGTTCTTTCATTCTCAGCATTGTGGCCTGCCAGCCCCGAGGGTATTGTGCCCTGAAGGAATCTATCCATCGTGCCCACAGAGTGGCCACTCGCTTGTATCGTCTTGCCTAAGGATTTCCTGCGAACAAAAGTCTCATTTGACGATGTTCGATCTGATTTCTCTCTACTATTGTGATTGGTAGTTGTTGGGTAGCGGCAGGAGCAATTAAAGCCGTGTTAATCAGTTGCATGGCGGCATCGCTCCTTCCTAAGGGGGTACTTCCTAAGGAATCCAACCACCCTTCTGCTAATATTAGGAAGTCCACCAACCCTCTAAAAGTGAATGGTGTATAAGCTCCCCTATGTACATGGTAGAGACGGAGAATAGAAGTGACTTTGGCCCACCTTCCCGTATGTGCCATCGCTCTGATGAACTTGTAAGTCCAATGGTTCTGTGTAACCCGTGTGAGTCTCCACTGGTTGCTCTTAATCATTGCTTCCCAAAATATGACTGCATTCCATGCTGACAATTCATATTTTATATATAACTTTCTCCCTCATTGCACCTACTTTTATGTCTTTGAAATATATTTTTACAGAAAATAATGCATATTTTATATGATTTTCAGGTAGAAATAAAATGAAAGAATTTGGGAGGAGTTGTTCAATTTTACTTGGATTTTTCACAAGTGCAATGCCTAAAGTCCAAGTCCAAGAGCCCAAAAGAAGGAAAGAAGAAGAGCAAGGCAGCCATGCTTGGGCCTGTGCATCGCGGCCCATTGTCAAACTCCAACCCAGCCTCCTCTCTGTCTCTCTGTTTTTTTTTTTCCTCCGCCTGGGCCTGGCCCAGCACCAGCTTTCTCCTCCTCATTCCCACACTTCTTCTCTCCCTCCGTTTGGGCCTGTTTTGACGGCCCAGTGGCTTTAGCTTGCCTCCCCCTTCATTTTTTCCTTCTCTCCTTTCTTTCCGTGTGGGCCTATGCTGCAGCCCAGTCGTGCCTCCCAGCAAGTCCAAGCCAACATTAATTCATCTACTCTTCATCTCTATTCTCCACATGATCAATTGTTTACCTAGTCAAAGCAATTAAGCAAATTAATATTATACTTATGACTAGCCATAACCATGCATGTAACATCCCAAATTAATTGGAATTAATTTCCATTAATTTTGGGGGTATCCTAAGGGGTGGATTTTCCACTATAAAAGGGGCCAAGGTTGAGGGAAAAAGGACACACACACATTCATCCACTCTCTTACTCAAGCATCTTCTTATTCTTCCATCTTTCATTTTTCTAGAGAGAATCTTTGGAAGACAAAACCATTTGGGTTGAGAGGTTTGGAAGAAAATAAGCTTCATTAGCTATTTTTTCTCTTCTCTTCTCATCTCATTTGTGAGTCAACTTTGAGAGTTTACACTAAGTTTCATAATTTTGTGTAATTGAGTATAAGGTTTGGGCATAGGAAGTGAAATATACCAATTCCAATGGTGTTTTTGCTAACTATGGCCGGCTAAACTACTCATTCTAGGATTAGGATGGATCCTAGGTAATAATATTATTTTGCTAAATTCTTATGGGGTTGTTCTTGTCTCTTTTGCATAATCTTGAGTTTACATTTGATCATCATCTACTCATGCATTTTAATACTAATGTTTAATCATGTTGATGACACTAGTTTAATTTGCTATCTCAAATGAATATTAGACCTTGTAGGCTAATATGATGATTATGTAATTGGACTTAAAATTATAATTGTTTAAATTGAATAATTTATGCTAGAAATTAGATGAGTTATGTCTAAAAAGAATAATTCATGCTAAACCACTAGATAAATTATGTCACTTTATAATTATAATCATCTTTTTAATTTATGACCTAATACTTGTAGCTTAGGTTGAACAAGAGACAAATTGAATCCCCATTTGAATTAGTAGTTAATATTGGCATCAAAGGTGAAATTCGAAGTCCTTGATTTTTCTCCTATTTGAATTCTCTCTACTTTGCTACTCACTTACTCTTCTTTTGTTCCTTAAATTATATTGATAATCGAACTCATAAAATTGTGATTATTCTTTATAATCGGAAAGGTTAAGTTTAAGAATCACTATTGTTCCCCGCGGGATCGACACCCCAATACTCGCTAGTCTACAATTAACCTTGTGCACTTGCAAGTAAAAAGGGTTTTAAAACATACATATAAAATCCACACCAAGTTTTTGGCGCCGTTGCCGGGGAACGAACAGTGATTTTTAAATTTTCTCTTCCTTTTATTTATTTCTTTTTTCCCTGTTCCCTGCTAATCTAACAATTTTATTTATTTTATTCTCCTTCCCCTTCCCTTTTCTTTTGTTGTTTCATTCCCCAATCCCTCCTAATCTAACCATTTTATTTTTGTTCTTCCCGCTCCTTTCTAATCTAACTATTTTCCTTATCCCTTCTAACATAATCTATTTTTTTAATTTATTTTTTTTTGCCCTTTCCCCACTAATCTAACAACCTAATCTAACTTTTTTTTTGTTATTTTATTTATTGCACCTAATCTAACAGTCCCTTCCCCTTTTATTTACTTTGTTCTTTTTTTTAATTTATTTATTTTATTTTGCTTTATTATTTTTTGTTATTTTCCCCGTTCCCTTGGTTCTTTCTTTTATTTGTTTATTTTTTTATTTTTATTTTTTTTTTCATTTCTCTCTTCTTATCTCTCTTTTCTTTTTTCTCTTTTATTTTGTTTGGTGGTTATTATTGTGGTGATTATATTCTTTTCTTTTTGTTGTTTGTTGGTATATGCTTGGTAGACGTTCTTTGTGCTTAGATCTTGAACCATATAATCCTGAAATTGAACGCTCTTTTCGTGAGATAAGAGCTAAGAAATCAGAATCTAAGAACAAAATGGCTGAAGAACAACCAACCCTACCACCTAAGTAACTTAAAGAATATTTCACTCCTGCCACTTATGACTCACCAACAAGAACCCGTATGCCCACTGTTACGGTGCCATTTGAGATTAAACATTCTCTTATCCAAATGCTTCCGTCGTTTTATGGGCTAGAGTCTGAAAATCCTTTCAAGCATGTTGATGCATTCTTAGAGATTTGCTCTACTGTGTTCTTAAATAATATTTCTGATGATGCTCTTCGCTTGCGGCTTTTTCCTTTTTCTTTAAAAGATGAAGCTAAAACTTGATTGGACACTAAGACCAATATCACTACTTGGGATCAATTGCAAAAGGAATTCTTGAAAAAGTTTTTTTCCATTGGTAAACTGACTGCCTTAAGACGTGCTATAACTACCTTCTCACAAAATAAAAATAAGCAGTTGCATGAAAGTTGGGAACGGTTTAAAGAACTGTTGCGATGTTGTCCTCATCATGAGGTCCCTATGTGGCAACTTGTCCAGAGTTTTTACTCTGGCTTAGATGAGCATAATAGGCAGATGGATGCATCATGTGGTGGTAGTTTTTTGTACAAAACTCCTGAAGAAGCTTGGGAACTATTTGAACATTTGAGTAAAAATTCACACTTGCATGCTACTTCCTCACATTCTGATTTGCCTAGACACTTAGGAAGTAAAGGGGGGATTTATGAGGTTTCACATTTAATTGACCTTTCTAGTAAAGTTGATGCTTTAGCTAAGAAATTTGATCAATTGTTATGTATGAATAAAGTGTCTAATGCCCCTAATATACAAGATGTGTGTTCGATTTGTGCTAGTCCCATGCATGCTTCTGTTGATTGTCCGTGTCTTGGTAAGTCTGACTGTGTGACTGAACAAATAAATGCTACCCAAGGATTTCCTCCCTCCCACAACCCTTATTCTAATACCTACCCCTCCTGGTTTTCAAAACCAGAGATATGCTTTTCCCTCTTCCCATCAAGCTTCATCTGGAAGCTCTGATATAGACAAGGTAATTTCTGCCCTTGGAACCTTGACCTCTGTTATGCAAAATGTTGATTCTAAGGTCCAAGGCTTTGAGTCTAAAATGCATATAGTTGACTCTCACTCACAATCTATAGCTAAATTAGAAACCCAACTTGAGCAACTAGCCACAGCTGTAGGTAAAAGAGAAGAAGGAAAACTTCCGAGTCATCCCATCCAGAACCCTAAAGGCCAGCAATTTAAACAATTGAAAGCTGTAATGGTTCTTAGGAGTGGTAAAGAAGTGGATAACAAGGTGAGTGAGAAGAAACATGATAAAGATGAAGGACTTAAGACCATGAAGAGTGACCTTGAGATTGAAAAAGAGAATGACCTACCCCCCTCTCCTGTTGTGTCTAACCCCATTGCGACATATGAGCCAAGGGTTCCTTACCCTCAAGTTTTGGATGCTCCTTTCCCTTCCAAGAAAGACAAGCAAAGAGATGACATCTTAGAGACTTTTAAGCAAGTTAAGGTCAATCTTCCCCTCTTAGAAGCAATTAAAAAGATCCCAGCCTATGCTAAGTTCCTTAAAGACATGTGCACTTTTAAAAGAAAACCTAAAGATGACAAGTCTAAAAAGGTTCTTCTAAGTGAACAAGTAAGTTCAATTCTGAAATGTGATACTCCCCCTAAGTTCAAAGATCCTGGTGTCCCTACCATTTCATGTTTTATTGGCAATCACAAAATTGAAAGGGCACTTTTGGATTTGGGTTCTAGTGTCAATTTGATACCATATTCTGTTTACTTAGAGTTGGGATTAGGTGAACTGCAACCTTCCAACTGTACCCTTCAGCTTGCTGATAGGTCGGTTAGGACTCCTAGGGGGCGAATAGATGATGTCTTAGTGCAAATTGGTAAAGGATTCTTTCCTGTTGACTTTGTTGTGTTGGATATGGACCCTACTCATGCTTCTAAGCAGATCCCTCTTATTTTAGGACGTCCCTTCCTAGCCACAGCTAATGCTACCATTAACTGTAGGTCGGGAATCATGGATGTCTCGGTCATGAACATGAGGGTTAGGCTTAACATTTTTAAAGCTTCTGCTCAACCTGTTTTTGAAGATGAATCTGAATGCTTCTTTGTTGATATGATTCATGGTATGATTGAAGAAGTCTTGCCTGCTATTCTGAATAGTGATCCCTTGGGAACCTGTCTTTCTCATGGGGATTTGAGGTTATTTGAATTGGAAAGTACCACAAGTGAGATGAATTTTATTCTTGACTCCACTCCTTATCTTGAGTCTTCCTCTTGGGTGTCCACATATGAACCTCTTCCCCCCTTGGCTAGTTCTCCTATGCCACCTTCTATTGTATCTCCACCTAAACTTGAGTTAAAACCTCTCCCTGATTCACTCAAGTATATGTTTTTAGGCCCCAAAGAGACCCTACTGGTTATTATATCTTCTCTTCTATCTTGTGATTAAGAGGAAGAGTTGATTCGTGTTTTGTCTGATCATAAGGGTGCTATTGGATGGTCGGTTGCTGATTTGAAAGGGATTAGTCCCACAATTTGTATGCACAGAGTTCATTTAGAGGATGATGTTAAACCTGTTAGGCAAATGCAACGTAGACTGAACCCTCACATGAAAAAAGTTGTCCAGGAAGAGGTAGTTAAGCTTTTGGATACAGGCATTATCTACCCTATTTCTGATAGTCAATGGGTCAGTCCAATTCAAGTAGTTCCTAAGAAATCTGGCATAACTGTGGTTAAGAATAATGAAGGTGAACTAATTCCCATAGACAGACCACGGGGTGGAGGGTGTGCATTGATTACAGAAAGCTGAATTCTGTCACTAGAAAAGACCATTTTCCCCTCCCATTCATTGATCAAATTTTGGAAAAGTTAGCTGGACAAAGTTTTTACCGCTTTTTAGATGGGTATTCTGGTTACAACCAAGTACCTGTCTATCCTGAGGACCAAGAGAAAATCACATTTACATGCCCGTCAGGTACCTTTGCTTATCGGAGGATGCCTTTTGGGTTATGTAATGCACCTTCCACATTCCAGAGATGTATGGTGGCCATATTTTCTGATTATATTGATAATTTCATGGAAGTGTTTATGGATTATTTCTCTGTTTTCGGTTCTTCCTTTGATGTGTGCCTTGCTAATCTATCCATTGTGCTGAAAAGATGTGAAGAAGTGAATCTTGTTTTGAGTTGGGAAAAGAGTCATTTCATGGTCCAAGAAGGGATTGTTTTGGGACATAAAGTGTCCGAAAAAGGGATTGAGGTTGATAAAGCCAAGGTTGATCTGATTTCTAATTTGCCTGTGCCTTCTTCTGTGAAGCAAGTCAGATCTTTCCTTAGTCATGCTGGTTTCTATAGGAGATTTATTAAGGATTTTAGCAAAGTGGCTCGTCCACTTACTAATCTTCTTACCAAAGATACTCCTTTTGTGATTAATGAGTCTTGTGTGCAAGCTCTTGAAAAGCTTCGATCTTTGTTGGTGTCAGCTCCTATTGTGCAACCCCCTGATTTTTCTTTGCCATTCGAGATCATGTGTGATGCATCTAATTTTGCTATTGGGGCTGTTTTGGGTCAAAGGGTCAATAGAATGCCTCATGTCATATACTATGCTAGTAGAACTCTCACTGATGCTCAAAAGAATTATTCTACTACTGAGAAAGAGTTGCTAGCTATTGTATTTGCACTTGATAAATTTCGTTTGTACCTTTTGTGTTCTAAAGTGATTGTGTTTACTGATCATGCTGCATTAAAACACTTATTGGCTAAGAATGACACTAAGCTAAGACTCATTAGATGGATTTTGTTGCTCCAAGAGTTTGATATTGAAATAAAAGATAGGAAAGGTTCTGAAAATTCTGTTGCAGACCACTTGTCTAGAATCATTACTGAGTATACTGATGACTCAGTTCGATTTTCTGACCACTTTCCTGATGAGCAACTATTTGCTGTGTCACGTGCCCCTCTCCCTTGCTTGCTCACATTGTGAACTACCTCGTCACTAGGAAGATTCCTCCTCACTGGTCCAAACAAGAGAAAGATAGGTTCTTCTCACAGGTAAGACATTACTATTGGGAAGATCCTTATCTTTTCAAACATTGCCCTGACCAAGTGGTACGACGATGTGTCCTCGAGAGTGAAATCCATAGTATTCTCACATTTTGTCACTCTTATGCTTGTGGTGGTCACTTTGGAGGTCGTAGGACAGCTGTTAAAGTCCTACAAAGTGGGTTCTTTTGGCCCACTCTGTTTAGAGATGCTCACAAATTCTGTCTTGCTTGTGAGCGTTGTCAACGTACGGGTGCCCTGTCCCGTCGTGATATGATGCCCCTTTCCCCTATTCTGATTGTTGAAATATTTGATGTGTGGGGCATTGATTTCATGGGTCCCTTTCCCCCATCTTTTGGCTTTGTATACATATTGGTTGCTGTTGATTATATATCAAAGTGGGTGGAAGCTCAACCTACTAGGACTAATGACCACAAGGTTGTGGTCAAGTTTGTGAAAGAGTACATTTTTTGTCGATGTGGAACCCGTAGAGCCCTTATTAGTGATGGAGGGAGTCACTTTTGTTATCGATCTTTTGAGGCTTTGCTTAGGAAGTATTCTGTGACTCATAAAGTAGCTACTCCTTATCATCCTCAGACTAGTGGTCAAGTTGAGGTGTCAAATCGTGAAATTAAGTCTATCCTTAAAAAAACGGTTCGACCTGATAGAAAAGACTGGTCTTTGAGATTGCATGATGCTCTTTAGCCTATCGTACTGCTTATAAGACTCCCATTGGGATGTCTCCTTATCGGCTTCTTTTTGGTAAGGCTTGTCACTTGCCGGTTGAGTTAGAACACCGTGCTTTTTTGGCTATTAAAATTTTTAATTTTGATATGAAACAAGCAGGTTCTAACCGTAGGCTTCAATTAAATGAGTTGGAAGAGTTGCGTAACGAAGCCTATGAGAATGCTAAGATTTATAAAGCCAAAACCAAAGCTTTTCATGATAAAACGATTTCTCGTAAATCTTTTGAACCTAATCAAAAGGTTTGGCTTTTTAACTCTAAGCTTAAACTGTTTCCTGGCAAGTTGAGATCTAGATGGGATGGTCCTTTTGTTGTCCAACAAGTGTTTCCCTCTAGGGCAGTTCAAATTTTGGATCCTCAAGATGGTAGAGTTCTTATGGTTAATGGTCAACGTTTGAAACCTATTGTGACTCATGATATTAACCCTGGTTTGATTGAATCCATCAACTTGGTCGACCCTGTCTACTGTGATTAGTGATGGGGCATTGTCTGGCTGAAGACATTAAACTTAGCGCTTGTTGGGAGGCAACCCAATCTTTTTAGGTGATTTTGAGTCTTTTATTTTTATTTTTATTTTTATATATTTTTTTTTAATCAAGGTGTGCTTGTGTTATTGAATGTGATTCTGTACTTGGTTTTTGGCTTTTGAGGTTGGTAATGGTTGTGAAGGAGCTTTAGGAGTGTGATTGCTTTGCTTACATGGAAACAACTTTCCTCGTGCTATCAGGTTTATTGCTCTTTTCTCCATTTTTCTTTATCTTATTGTTTTCTACATTGAGGACAATGTGAGGTTTAGGTGTGGGGGGAAGGCAAAATGAAAATTTTGAGAAAGATTAAACTTGAAAATTTATGGGTGAATTTGATTTTGGGAAGAGATTGAGTGTCCTAATTGTGCATGTCTTATTCCTATTATATGGATTTGATTCATGTGACCCATGCTCATTAGAGATTATTTCTAGCCTTGACTAATTGAAGGCCAAAATTTTTGCTGTGCTAATGTCACTATGTAATCGATTTTGAGTATGAGATGTAACCCCATTTACAATGTCGTGATGAGTATTCGTTAAGCATTGAGTTTCCCATTAACTTTTCAATCAAAAAAAAAAACAAAAATCAAATAAATGAAATTAATTAAGATCTGCTTTCGGTACCAATGTTCAGGTCCTATCTATATCCATATCTTTAATTGCCTGAATATGTACTAAGTGTTTCTCTGAGTGTTATCATTATTCATATCTTTATCCACTCAAGAAAGCACATGAAATCAAGTAACTTATGAAAATAGAAAAGCTCACAAAAAAAAACAAAATAAAAAAAATAATCATTTGATTTGGCATTGGGGACTCGATTTTGAAAAATGCTCTTGTGATTTTTGTTATGTGGAGTGAAATTTTGTGCCTATGGTTTACTACTTGGTTTCGTTGTGTACTTAATTTGCTTGAATTTTGGCCTATTGACTTGGTCAGAATTGGAAATCTTTGATAATGAGTTGTGGGTTGGTAGCGAATTGATATATGTGATTTGGAGTGGACATTCATAGTTAGATCATTGATTTCCTTCCTTAATCTTGTTCTACTTGATGGTTTAAATGAATATATGCATTAATGATATTCTTTACTCGAGGACTAGCAAAGTCTTGGTATGGGGGAGTTGACAATTCATATTTTATATATAACTTTCTCCCTCATTGCACCTGCTTTTATGTCTTTGAAATATATTTTTATAGAAAATAATGCATATTTTATATGATTTTTAGGTAGAAATAAAATGAAAGAATTTGGGAGGAGTTGTTCAATTTTACTTGGATTTTTCACAAGTGCAATGCCTAAAGTCCAAGTCCAAGAGCCCAAAAGAAGGAAAGAAGAAGAGCAAGGCAGCCATGCTTGGGCCTGTGCATCGCGGCCCATTGTCAAACTCCAACCCAGCCTCCTCTCTCTCTCTCTTTTTTTTTCCTCTGCCTGGGCCTGGCCCAGCACCAGCTTTCTCCTCCTCATTCCCACACTTCTTCTCTCCCTCCGTTTGGGCCTGTTATGACGGCCCAGTGGCTTTAGCTTGCCTCCCCCTTCATTTTTTCCTTCTCTCCTTTCTTTCCGTGTAGGCCTATGCTGCAGCCCAGTCGTGCCTCCCAGCAAGTCCAAGCCAACATCAATTCATCTACTCTTCATCTCTATTCTCCACATGATCAATTGTTTACCTAGTCAAAGCAATTAAGCAAATTAATATTATACTTATGACTAGCCATAACCATGCATGTAACATCCCAAATTAATTGGAATTAATTTCCATTAATTTTGGGGGTATCCTAAGGGGTGGATTTTCCACTATAAAAGGGGCCAAGGTTGAGGGAAAAAGGACACACACACATTCATCCACTCTCTTACTCAAGCATCTTCTTATTCTTCCATCTTTCATTTTTCTAGAGAGAATCTTTGGAAGACAAAACCATTTGGGTTGAGAGGTTTGGAAGAAAATAAGCTTCATTAGCTATTTTTCTCTTCTCTTCTCATCTCATTTGTGAGTCAACTCTGAGAGTTTACACTAAGTTTCATAATTTTGTGTAATTGAGTATAAGGTTTGGGCATAGGAAGTGAAATATACCAATTCCAATGGTATTTTTGCTAACTATGGCCGGCTAAACTACTCATTCTAGGATTAGGATGGATCCTTGGTAATAATATTATTTTGCTAAATTCTTATGGGGTTGTTCTTGTCTCTTTTGCATAATCTTGAGTTTACATTTGATCATCATCTACTCATGCATTTTAATACTAATGTTTAATCATGTTGATGACACTAGTTTAATTTGCTATCTCAAATGAATATTAGACCTTGTAGGCTAATATGATGATTATGTAATTGGACTTAAAATTATAATTGTTTAAATTGAATAATTTATGCTAGAAATTAGATGAGTTATGTCTAAAAAGAATAATTCATGCTAAACCACTAGATAAATTATGTCACTTTATAATTATAATCATCTTTTTAATTTATGACCTAATGCTTGTAGCTTAGGTTGAACAAGAGACAAATTGAATCCCCATTTGAATTAGTAATTAATATTGGCATCAAAGGTGAAATCCGAAGTCCTAGATTTTTCTCCTATTTGAATTCTCTCTACTTTGCTACTCACTTACTCTTCTTTTGTTCCTTAAATTATATTGATAATCGAACTCATAAAATTGTGATTATTCTTTATAATCGGAAAGGTTAAGTTTAAGAATCACTATTGTTCCCAGCGGGATCGACACCCCAATACTCGCTAGTTTACAATTAACCTTGTGCACTTGCAAGTAAAAAGGGTTTTAAAACATACAAATAAAATCCACATCACATGCAGCCAACCAGAAGGGTAGATACTCAAAATCATCAATACTAAACACCATCCTACATCACCACGCTGGGTTAGGAATGACATCATCAAGCACGTATTTGTTTGGGAGTCCTAAACTATGTTCTGGTTTGCGCACATAAGTACGTAAAATAAGCACATAGTAAGCTCAAGTAAACACTTTAAAACACATACCTTCACACATTGGTATACCTAAGGTCACATCTATATGCACATGCAACCTATGGCTCTGATACCACCTAATGTAACACCCCTCTATCCCAGAGAGACGTTACACCGCCAGGATGCCCCGAGGGAGACCCCTAAGGCTGTCGTGACTGAAAATTTCCTTATATAATCACCTAACCCTAGGTTGGCTAAGGAATTCCTGGAGCGAAACTGCAAGAGTTCTGCCTAAAACTGCGACGTTTACATAATTTTGACATAAGCCGAGGGGTAGCTGGAGATATTATACTAATTAATTTACAAAAACAAAAGTCCTCCACGGGGCACACCCCCGGGATTAGGGCTTATGCCCTTACAACAGTCATACAGATAGTTACATGGTTCACGGCTAGACCAGAGCCAACTACATGTTTACCATTTACATTACATCAATCAAAAAGAAGGAAACGGCAGCTTCATCACGCAGCAGCATAGGAACACTTCCTGGAAAACTGGTTGTCCGTAAGCAAGTAGCAAGTATAATCTTTCATTCATTACCTGGGAGGGGGAAAAAGGGAAAAGGAAATGGAGTGAGTCACTTTGTGCTCAATGAGTGCCCCCCTCCACTTCCTAAAGCAAACCTTTTACAAGTACTAGGACCTCTAGTATTCATTCGTTAACATTCACATGGCATTCAAGTTGCGATGAGCTATGTGATACGCATTAGGGGCACTTGACCATATTATTAACACAAGGTGTTCTTAATGTGAAGAATGTTGGCATGTTAAGGATTTACTACTTGGAAAGACACCATAAGACATGAATGTGTGATGCATTAGTACTCATTCATTCAATATGCACTTTCGAACGTATAGTTACTTAACGCCACATAATGACTTGATGTAAACGTAACTATCTGAAGCAAACATGAGAACTTGACCATACATTACTTGAGATCACATAAAACAAAGCATTTTCATTCATATCGTATTACGACTCGTAGAAACTGCTCATCTTTCTTTCAATCGACCATTAGATGGCCTTCAACCTTTCTTTTCATAAAACGTTTAAGATAGCAATTGCCAACTGCGTTCCTCATTCGTAAGGAAAATACTTGTGGCATAAGATCATTATAGGGTGCTGAGTGGGTGAGATCTATTCTCGAACCCCATAGTGAGACCTAACGCTCACACATAAGCGCTTACTCCCGGGATGGCTACATAAACATATTGGATCATTACCCTCGTCAGGGTCTTCTAGGGTTTCCTAGTACCAGGACGTAAGCCCGAGGCAGTCATCATTCATAACATAGTGTCCACAGCACATTATCTTAGCCAAGGAAAGCGTATGGTCATAACGACTAGTAATTTTCCGTTTCAAACAATAAGATCATTCAACGTATAATTCCCATCTCCCTTTTGTTAAAAACGTTTTAGGGATTCCTCCCAAACACTATTTGAATAGCTAAAATAGGCCATAGCTCATTACTAGATATGGCTATTATTCATTTAAAACACATGAAGAGTCATTTGCTAAATCATCACCCTTACACACACATGTTATATTTTAAACATACAAGGAAAAGGGAATATACATATCACATTTAAACACTTCATAATCATTTCAACATAATGAGCCACACATGGCCTCGCAATCCACACGATTACGGTAATTTCACAACCCAGTCTCCCCCCTCACTTGCACCGTACCACAAAACCTCGAACTCTCATAATTTTCTTCCTCAAACTACCCAACTACCAACTCGATTCATCGATTTATTAATCACATCGTATTATCATATTAGCTTATGTAAAAGAGAGGGGAGTTTAGGCCCTTACCTGAGCACCCAGCACCATTCAGCGGTGCGCTACAACAAGCGTTCATATGGCCACATTTATTCATGAGTCGACAACTCTTTATTCAGTAAATTAAACATAATTCCATGCTAAACATAAACGTGCATTTCGAAGCAATTTTCCCTAAGCATGAATATACTCAAAAGAGTTCGAATTTATTTCGTTTACACACATAATACATTAGCTAGTCCAATTCGATTGGAAGCTAAACACGTTCAACTAACTTCGTTTTTTTTAAGTCCCTTTTCATATATTAGCTAAATAGCTTGAATCGATGCTAAATACGTTAAATTAACTTCGATTTTAATTCCGTTTTAAACATTAACTCATTAACTCGAATCGAAGCTAAATACGTTAAATTAACTTCGATTTTAATTCCGTTTTAAACATTAACTCATTAACTCGAATCGAAGCTAAATACGTTAAATTAACTTCGATTTTAATTCCGTTTTAAACATTAACTCATTAACTCGAGTCGAAGCTAAATACGTTAAATTAACTTCGATTTTAATTCCGTTTTAAACATTAACTCATTAATTAGGCATAATTCATTTTAAAGTCATTTTTCAAGCGCGAACTAACACGTATCGATTCCAAGAGTCATTCATTGCCTCGGAATTACATTTCAAGCCTATTTAAATCGTTTTAGCATAACATGATTCGAGTTATTATCAAGCAGCGAGTTTGCACATGCATTAATTCAGGTATTATTGAAAGTACAGTTACAGTCTATAACAATTCCTGTGCATTTCTAAGCTGAAAATTTACTAATTCAAAACATGCATACTGACGGCAGTGAGTAAGGTCTGTGGGTACGGTCTGGGCGTGCATAAATAGGCTTGAAATTACCAGCCATCACATTTTCAATCAATCCCTGACATTTCTAACTACTTAAGCTAACCTTAATCTGACATGCAACATCATTCTGCTGAAATCATACTTGAAAATAACAACAACAACTTAGGAGAGGAGAATCACTCACCTGAAACTGCTTAATTACCCACTCAATTGGCAGTAATTCACGCCCAAACCCTTTTGAATTCGTCCTTGGTTCAGCTATACCCAGAACCCGAAACCCTAGCTTCGATTTGGTCGCGGTTTGGGGTTGTCTGGGGTCGAATTCGACCCCCAGATTTATAGAGGAGGTGGAGAGGGTCGTGGCTCACCAGAATCCGGCACGTGGGTGGTGGTTTTTAGGCGTTAGACGCGTGGTTGGAGAGCTGACTCGTTCGTGTGGCGTGGGGGAAGGAAAACTGGCAGTGGTTGGGTGGCTGGCGACACGTGGGTGAGGCCAGACAGCTCCTCCTCTCGCCGGCGACACGTGACTGCCGGCGGTGATGCCAAGCGGCGACCGGTGGCCCGCGAGAGAGAGAGAGCGAGAGCGTGGCAGAGAGAGAGAGCGAGGTGCGAGAGAGAGGAAGGGGAGGGGGGTCGGGTTCTCTGTCCCCCGATAACGCGCCCCCTTCCCTTTTTGTTTATTATTATTTTTTTGAACTCAATTAACATCATTCAACTGAATCCCGATCCCGCACTTGCTAAAGGTTAGGCTAAACCCGAATCAAAACGACCCACAATCAACATTTCAGTTTAAATTTTGGGATTCAACCAAGTAAAACGAAAAACAATTTCAAAAACTCGATTTAGCGTTGCTTCAATAATTTTATAAATAAGTAGCGTCAATGATAACATTAGTCAAATAATCGTCCCTTTTATTAAAACTAGTCGTTAAAAACTCACACGGTCGATTTAATACTTTCGTCGGATAACAAATTAAAAGCAACTGGTAAAATCAGCAATTAAACAGCTAGTCAGTAATAGCATGAAAGCATGGCCCTTACAGAGAGTTTATACTAAGTTTCATAATTTTGTATAATTGAGTATAAGGTTTTGGCATAGGAAGTGAAATATACCAATTCCAATGGTGTTTTCCCTAACTATAGCCTGCTAAACTACTCATTCTAGGATTAGGATGGATCCTTGGTAATAATATTCTTTTGCTAATTTCTTATGGGGTTATCTTTGTCTCTTTTGCATAATCTTGAGTTTATATTTGATCTTTATCTACTTATGCCTCTTAATACTAATGTTTAATTATGTTGATGACACTAGTTTAAATTGCTATCTCAAATTAATATTAGACCTTGTAGGCTAATATGATGATTACGCAATTTGGGCTTAAAATTATAATTGTTTAAATTGAATAATTTATGCTAGAAATTAGATGAGTTATGTCTAAAAAGAATAGTTCATGCTAAACCACTAGATAAATCATCTCACTTTATAATTATAATCGTCTTTTTAATTTATGGCCTAATGCTTGTAGCTTGGGTTGAACAAGAGACAAATTGAATCCTCATTTGAATTAGTGAATCAATATTGGCATCAAAGGTGAAATCCATAGTCCTAGAATTTTCTCCTATTTGATTTCTCTCTATTTTACTACTCATTTGCTCTTCATTTTGTTTGTAAATTCATTTTGATAATCCAACTCTGAAAATTAAATTATTCTTTATAATCGGAAAGGCTAAGTCTAAAATCACTTTTGTTCCTCGTGAGATCGACACCCTAATACTCGCTAGTCTATAATTAGCCTTATGCACTTGTAAGTAAAAAGGGCTTTAAAAATAGAGCATAAAATTCACATCAAGTTTTTGACGCCATTGCCAGGGACAAATAGTGAGTTTTGCATTTTCTTTTCCTTTTGTTCTTTTTATTAATTTTTTTCTCCCTTCCCCGCCAATTTAACAATTTTATTTATTTATTCTTCACCCTTTCCCTTTTATTTTTATTATTTCATTTCCCAATCCGTCCTAATCTAACCATTTTATTTTTGCTATTTTCCCTCTCCCTTCTAATCTAATCTAATTTAACTCTTTTTTTAAAATTTTATTTATTGTACCTAATCCAACAATCCCCTTCCCTTTTATTTTCTTTGTTCTTTTATTTTATTTTATTTTTATTTATTTCTTTTATTTTGCTTTATTTTTTTCCCCTTCCCTTTTATCTTGCTTTTATTTTTATTTTGTTTTTATTTTTCTCTTCTTATCTCTCTCTTCTCTTTTCTCCTTATTTTTGTTTGGTGATTATTGTGGAGATTTCATTCTTTTCTTTTTGTTATTTGTTGGTATATGCTTGGTAGACATTCTTTGTGCTTAGATCTTGAACCATATAATCCTGAAATTGAACGCGCTCTTCGTGAGATAAGAGCTAAGAAAAAGGAATCTAAGAATAAAATGGTTGACGAACAACCAACCCTACCACCTAAGCAACTTAAGAAATATTTCACTCTCGCCACTTATGACTCACCAACACGAACCTGTATGCCGAATGTTACGGTGCCATTTGAGATAAACATTCTCTTACCCAAATGCTTCCGTCCTTTTATGGGCTAGAGTCTGAAAATCCTTTCAAGTATGTTGATGCATTCTTAGAGATTTGCTCTACTGTATTTTTAAATAATATCTCTGATGATGCTTTTTGCTTGCGACTTTTTCCTTTTTCTTTAAAAGATAAAGCTAAAGCTTGGTTGGACACTAAGACCAATATCACCAGTTGGGATCAATTACAAAAGGAATTCTTGAAAAAGTTTTTCTGTATTAGTAAACTGACTGCCTTAAGACGTGCTATAACCACCTTCTCACAGAATAAAAATGAGCAATTGTATGAAAGTTGGGAACAGTTTAAAGAATTGTTGCGATGTTGTCCTCATCATGAGGCACTTATGTGGCAACTTGTCCAGAGTTTTTACTCTGGCTTAGATGAGCATAATAGGCAGATGGTTGATGCGTCATATGGTGGTAGTTTTTTGTACAAAACTCTTGAAGAAGCTTGGGAATTATTTGAACATTTGAGTGAAAATTTACACTTCCATGCTACTTCCTCACATTCTGATTTGCCTAGGCAATTAGAAAGTAAAGGGGGGATTTATGAGGTTTCACATTCAATCGACCTTTCTAGTAAAGTTGATGCTTTAGCTAAGAAATTTGATCAATTGTTGTGTATGAATAAAGTGTCTAATGCCGCTAATATGCAAGATGTGTGTTTGATTTGTGCTAGTCCCATGCATGCTTCTGTTGATTGTCCGTGTATTGATAAGTCTGACTGTGTGACTGAACAAGTGAATACTGCCCAAGGATTTCCTCCATCCAACAACCCTTATTCTAATACCTATAATCATGTTTGGAGGAATCATCCTAATTTTTCATGGAGGTCTCAAAATGTTGAGAATCCTCAAGCATAGTCTTACAGACCTACCCTTCCTGGTTTTTAAAATCAGAGATATGCTCCTCCCTCTTCCCATCAAGCTCTATCTGGGAGCTCTGATATCGATAAGGTACTTTCTGCTCTTGATATTTTGACTTCTTTTGTGCAAAATATGGATGCTAAGGTCCAAGAAATTGAGTATAAAATGCATATTGTTAACTCTCACTCACACTTTATAGCTAAATTAGAAATCCAACTTGTGCAACTAGCCATAGCCGTAGGTAGAAGAGAAGAAGGAAAACTTCTAAGTCACCCCATCCAGAACCCTAAAGGCCAATAATTTGAACAATTGAAAGCTGTAATGGTTCTTAGGAGTGGTAAAGAAGTAGATAACAAGGTGAGTAAGAAGCAACATGATAAAGATGAAAGACTTAAGACCATGGAGAGTGACCTTGAGATTGAAAAAGAGAACGACCCATCCCCTTCTCCTGCTGTATCTGACCCCATTGTGACATATGAGCCAAGAGTTCCTTACCCTCAAGCTTTGAGATGACATTCTAGAGACCTTCAAGCAAGTTAAGGTCAATCTTCCCCTCTTAGAAGCGATTAGACAGATCCCAGCCTATGCTAAGTTCCTTAAAGACATGTGCACTTTTAAAAGAAAATCTAAAGATGATAAGTCTAAAAAGATTCTTCTAAGTGAACAAGTAAGTTCGATTTTGAAATATGATACTCCTCCTAAGTTCAAAGATCCTGGTGTCCCTACCATTTCATGTTTTATCTCCAATCACAAAATTGAAAGGCCACTTTTGGATTTGGGTTCTAGTGTCAATTTGATACCATATTCTGTTTAGTTAGAGTTGGGATTAGGTGAACTGCAACCTTCCAACTATACCCTTCAGCTTGCTGATAGGTCGGTTAGGACTCCTAGGGGGCAAATAGATGATGTCTTGGTGCAAATTGATAAAGGATTCTTCCCTGTTGACTTTGTTGTGTTGGACATGGACCCCACTCATGCTTATAAGTAGATCCCTCTTATTTTAGGTCGTCACTTCCTAGCCACAGCTAATGCCACCATTAACTGTAGGTCAAGAGTAATGGATGTCTCAGTCATGAACACGAGGGTTAGGCTTAACATTTTCAAAGCCTCTGCTTGATATTATCTAGCTGAAGACATTAAACTTAGCGCTTGTTGGGAGGCAACCCAATCTTTTTAGGTAATTTTGAGTCTTTTATCTTTTCTATTTTTCTTTTCGATCAAGGTGTGCTTGTGTTTTTGGATGTGATTCTTCACTTAGTTTTTGGCATTTGAGGTTGGTGATGGTTGTGAAGGTACTTTGGGAGTTTGATTGTTGAGCTTACATGGAAATAACTTTCTCGTGCTATCAAATTGTGTTGCTCTTTTCTCCATTTTCCTTTATCTTCTTGTTTTCTACATTGAGGACAATGTGAGATCTAGGTGTGGGGGGAAGGCAAACTGAAAATGAAAATGAAAATTCTGAGGAAAATTAAACTTGAAAATTGTGGGTGAATTTGATTTTGGGAAGTAATTGAGTGTTCTGATTATGCATGTTCTACTCCTATTATGTGGATTTGATTCATGTGACCCATGCTCAGTAGAGATTATTTCTAACTTTGACTAGTTGAAGGCCAAAATTTTTACTGTGCTAATGTTACTATATAGCCGATTTTGAGTATGAGATGTAATCCCATTTACAATATCATGATGAGTATTCAATAAGCATTGAGTTTCCCATTAACTTTTCAATCCTTAAAAAAAATCAAATAAATTAAATTAATTGAGTTCTGATTTCGGTACCAATGTTCAGGTCCTATTTTTATTCATATCTTTAATTGCCTGAATATGTACTAAGTGTTTCTCTGAGTGTTATATTCATTCATATCTTTATCCACTCAAGAAAGCACATGAGATCAAGTAACTTCTGAAAACCCCAAAAAAATAAAAAATTCAAAGTCTCAAAAAGAGGAAAAAAAATAATCAATTGATTTGGCATTGGGGACTCGATTTTAAAAGATGCTCTTGTGATTTTTGTTATGCGGGATGAAACTTTGTGCTTATGGTTTGCTACTTGGTTTCATTGTGTACTTAATTTGCTTGAATCTTGGCCTATTGACTTGGTTGGAATTGGAAATCTTGGATAATGAGTTGTGGGTTGGTAGTGAATTGATACATGTGATTTGGAGTGGGCATTCATAGTTGGATCACTTGATTTTCTTCCCTAATCTTATTCTTATTATTCTTGATGATTGAATGAATGTATGCATTGTTGTTGTTCTTTGCTCGAGGATTAGCAAAGTTATGGTGTGGGAGAGTTGATAATTCATATTTTATGTATAATTTTCTCCTTTATTTCACCTACTTTTATGTCTTTGAAATATATTTTTATGGGTAAATAATGCATATTTTATAAAATTTTCAGGTAGAAATAAATATAGAAGAGTTTGGGATGAAGTTGATTAATTCTACTCGGAACTCCTACAAGTGCAATGCCAAGACTCCAAACTTAAGCCCAAAGGAAAAGAAAGAGGGGGGAAAAAAGAAGAAGAAGATCTCCCATTTTCCCACATGGCTAATTCTTAACCTAGTCAAATGTCATTAATCAAAATTAATATTATACTTATGGCTAGCCATGACCATGCATGTAATATCCCAAATTAATTGGAATTGATTTTCATTAATTTTGGGGGTATCCTAAGGGGTTGGATTTTCACTATAAAAAGGGTTCAAGGTTGAGGGAAAGGGGGATCCGCACACTCATACACTCACACTCATTCTTCCATCCACTCACTCAAGCATCTTCTTGTCCTTTCATCTTTCTTTTTTTTTTTTTTTTAAAGAGAGAGTCTTTGTAAGACAAGATCATTTGGGTTGAGGGGTTAAGAAGAAAATAAGCTTTGTTAGCTATTTTTCTCTTCTCTTCTCATCTCATTTGTGAGTCAAATTTGAGAGTTTACACTAAGTTTCATAATTTTGTGTAAGTGAGTATAAGGTTTGGACATAAGAAGTGAAATATACCAATTCCAATGGTGTTTTCCCTAACTATGGCCGGCTAAACTACTCATTCTAGAATTAGGATGGATCCTTGGTAATAATATTCTTTTGCTAATTTCTTATGGGGTTATCTTTGTCTCTTTTGCATAATCTTGAGTTTATATTTGATCTTCATCTACTTATGCCTCTTAATACTAATGTTTAATCATGTTGATGACACTAGTTTAATTTGCTATTTGAAATGAATATTAGACCTTGTAGGTTAATATGATGATTATGCAATTTGGGCTTGAAATTATAATTGTTTAAATTGAATAATTTATGCTAGCAATTAGATGAGTTATGTCTAAAAAGAATAGTTCATACTAAACCACTAGATAAATCATCTCACTTTATAATTATAATCGTCTTTTTAATTTATGGCCTAATGCTTGTAGTTTGGGTTGAACAAGAGATAAATTGAATCCCCATTTGAATTAGTGAATCAATATTGACATCAAAGGTGAAATCCAAAGTACTTAAATTTTCTCATATTTGATTTCTCTCTATTTTACTACTCATTTGCTCTTGATTTTGTTCGTTAAGTCATTTTGATAATCCAATTCTGAAAATTAAATTATTCTTTATAATCGGAAAGGCTAAGTCTAAAATCACTTTTGTTCCTCGTGAGATCGACACCCTAATACTCGCTAGTCTATAATTAACCTTGTGCACTTGCAAGTAAAAATGGTTTTAAAACTAGAACATAAAATCCACATCACTTCCTTGGAAAACTCTGCTCCTAATGGTTGAGTTCATTCAAAGTGCTCAAGGTATACCTATATGACGCTATTAAGATCGGCATAGATGCCATGAGTTTCTTCAAAGTCAATGGCTCTAGGCTCAAGCACTACATTTCTAGTGAACCAATTGAGGGGAAGGTCTCTTATGACCTCCCTGATGCTTCTTTCGCTTAGAGGAAAGCAACGGGTAAGCTCGGAACCTAAAACAAGCGCTTCTTGGGAGGCAACCTATCTTTTCTCATTCTTGAAAGAAAGAGAAAAAAAAAGTAGAAAAAAGGGGCAGAAAATGGACAATACCTGCGATGTTAAGGAGAATAGAGGATTTTTAAATTGCCTATGCACATAGCTAGCCATGCAAAATTCACACGATCGCGTGCCTCAACAGAAAGTTACTGAAATTTTTGCACTAACAGTCATGCATTTATGCATGACTATGCCTTCTAGTACTCAGAGAAAACCAACATATGGCTAGTCGTGCGCTCGAGGCATGGTTATATGTCTGGGTTTAAAAGTGCCTAAAATCCTCGTAAGCCCCATCTTTGTCCTTCGTCTATCTCACTCAAACTGTTGCCATCCTCATCTCTCTCTCTCTCTCTCTCACCTCCATCGCCAGCAATCACTATGCCAATCCGAGCGACTACCGTATGCTTTCCCAATGGCACACCCCCCAGCAGTCACTCCTGTCTTCTCTCTCTCCTCCCCTTCCTCTTTCTCCTTAAATTTCACCTCCCACCGCGCCCACTTCAAACCCCACCCAATTCACCACCACCACCCAATCCCTCTCCTTTTTGTGCTCAAGTGGTTCAATTTAGTGCCCCCTTACTTCCAATTACACATTTGGGGTATTTGAGTCCCTAATTTATTTTGTTAGGTTTTGAATTAAGTTGAATCAATTGGGTTTTCCTCCATTGGCATGGCACCAAAGACCAAAAGCAAAGCTTCCATCCAAGCAAGGCACTCTGGTAGCCATCGGCCTGGTACGCCCACCGGCTCCACCCCGAGGTAACCGTCCATAATCCCTCCTCCCTAGTTTAATTAACAAATATGGAATTGTGTTTCTCGATGATGCTTAAAGCGCCTATTATGATTCTTTATTGTCTCGTCAAATTAACAAGCCTAAATATGTTGATGTTCAGCTATTGCATTCATTGAGTTTGTGGGATGACTTAGATGCCTTGTTTGGTGTATTGGGGTGGAGTAATTGTGTGGACTTATGTCTCTCAGTATATAAGAAATTTGTTTGGGAGTTCTTTAGCTCCTTTATGATTGATGAACAACGGGAACACAACAATGGCCCTTATTATATTCGCTTTAGATTTGGGGGACTCAACACATGAGATGAACCTAGCCCACTTTAGCTAACTATTACAACTCCCTATGGTCGGGATAGCTATTTTCATTCATACCAATTACAGTCAGGGAATTCTGGAAGAAGATTACTTGCAATGCCTTTTCATATGTGTCCCGTTCTCCTAAGGCCACCTTTATTTGCAACCCTGGTCTTCGCTATCCCCAATGCCTTATGGCAAAGATCATTTTCTCCTATTTTGACAATCAAGGGGTATCTAGGAAAGGGGAGTTATTCATCCTATAGGCTGCCTTGCATGGGGTTCGTGTGAACACTGTCTTTCATATTGCTACTCAACTTGACGAGCAAGCTAAGAACATCAAGGCAGTCATTGCTGCCAGTGCCATTGTCATGGCCCTAGCTCGTGGCTTAGGGTTGCAGAATCGTTTCCCCCTTACACCAGTTCTTCATGCGGTTGAGTGCATTCATCTAGCCACATCTATTCACATGGAACTTTTTACGATAGTGAGAGGCAAAATGTGGCTTAACCATCATGGTCGAGCTCTGTTTCCTTTACCCAATCCCAAGCTAACTAACATCATCGAGCATACCAACGGGAGCTATGATGATGATCTCGATGTGGAGAGTGATGATGATGCGGCTCACGAGGTGGCTCCCCCTCAAGCGCCTTAGGGCACGGGAGCTCCACTGGGCCACCAAGAGGCACCTGACCCAGTGAGTGGCTAGGGTGATAGCAGCCCCTCGAGATCCCAGGAGTTCCCTTTACATCAGTTTTTTCACATCTGAGTTTGCCCACCTCCACCTACAGCCCGATCAACTGGGTAAGCAACATTCCCAAGAGCACGTTGAGCTCCTTTGTAGGCAGCACAAGCGGGACCACCACCAGTAGATCCTTGAGCACCACGTGTATTACACCCAAGAGCATTTTCAGTGGCCCCACCCTCCACCTGACTGGGGCCTTAGCAGTCCTCATGGACTATATTGGTGTATTATGAGTATCTTTCCCCCCACCCCTTTGCATCACCTATTTCTCTCTTTCATTAGGGGCAATGAAAGGTTTAAGCATGGGGAGAGTAATTGGATGATGATGCAATTCGTATTGGTAGTGTACATATCCATTCTTACATTTAGATACCTATATTTGGATCCTAGGTTTCATATCCATTTCATTTTAGGTGCATGGTTAGGATTCATTAGCTTTAATTTTATTTTCTGTTTAGTTGAGCATGTAGCTTAGAGCATATAGCTTATAGTTTGCATCATAAGAAGAATAATAATTGAGTTAGGCATTCATAAGCTTTACAGGTACTCTTCTTCACCCTTCTCTTCATTTTTGTTTTTGTATCTTATGGCTTTCTTAGTTAGACCTCTAGCTTTGGAAAAAAAAAGGAGAAAAGAGAAAAACTGAAAAAATGAAAAAAGGGGGACTTTTGAAAAGCCCTCCCATGATGACATTCAAGGGGCGATTATTTGGATTGATAGTTGTGGCAGTACATAACAAGTGATGCTTGACTAGGCAAAATCTTGTGAAATAGATTATAAAAAAAGTTTTGATTTCATGGCTATGTATTCGTGTATTTACCCCTGAGAATTCCTATGACATGAATTGTTGAGCCTTGGCAGTTGGTCAATCATCTGAGGTAGTTTTGAGATTGTGGTAGAAGAACCTGTGAGACTTTTTGAGCCCAAAATGACTATTCATTTTATATAGTCTCAAAGCTTCTTTCATGAGTATACAACCCTCTAGTGCTTACATCTCTAGAACTTAGTAAAAACTCTTCTCGAAATCACATTTGGCTTCTAAATAATGCTAACATGATTGAGGCGTTCAATTGTTTCGTGAACTACATTAGCCAAAAATCCACCACATGACACTATGCCCTCTTTGCTGACCCCGTTTTATGCCTTTCCATTCGTTTGCCTCACAATCATCTATTTAACCCTTGGCCTAAAATGTTTTACCCCAACCTATGCCAAGTTAGTGGAGCAACACATTACCCTAAGTGGGGTAGGGGGATTCGATTGTTGGTCCATGTTAGCAGTTTACGATGGGTTTGTGATCCTTCTTTCAAAAATGGGAGTTGAAGCTTCGCTTAACCCTTGCCATTCTTTCTCATTCTCGAGAAAAAGGGGAAATGAAAAAAAAGAAAAAAAAGGAAGGAACAAAGAAGAAAAAAACAACTTTGAAGGAAAAAAAAAGAAAAAAAATCTTTGATGAAAAAGTGTGCGAATAAGTTTTTGGCATAGGGAACCTCCGATAAGTGGCTTCAACCCTTTCCCACTATCTTTTGTTAGGATGTTATTGATGTTTGTTTGATGGTTTGGTGTGGATGTCATTGCTCTTAGCTATTTGGCTACTTAGCTCTGTTGATCCAAAATAATCCCGTCCTTGCCTTCACCTCAGCCCCATCACAACCCAGTCCTCATAAATGGCATTTATATACCTTGTCCTCATTTATCTAGAGTAGAGTTTTGCTAATCCTATGGTAGTTTGTTTGCATTGGGAGCAGTTTTGAGTGAATCCTTGTTTGCTAGAGAGGAGTATTCCACTTTATCTCGATGAGCAAGGATCTAAAGGTCTATCTATCTTACAAATTGCTAGAGTGAGGCATGACATGTCTAGCGGTTCAATATGGGCTATCTGCTCTTATATCATGGCTATATGATCCCTTAATATGTTTTAGAACATGTGTTTTAGGAAACGAAAGTTTCGCCTTGGTCAAGCAGCTTAGTTGTGAGTTGCAACACCTATCAATTTGGTTGTCATTGCTTGCCTGAGAAGGTTAACCTATTAAGGTGAGTCCCTCCCCATTGATTCTTGATTGATAGCCTTACTTGAGGACAAGCAAGCGACAAGCATGGGAGAGTTGAAAAACCTCTATTTTTGTCATTTTCGGCCCTCGATCTCTGCACTACCCTCTACCTTTTTCCCTTTATTCACTAAGAAACTAGATCGTTTGTACTCCCTCTTGCTTATAATCGCTGATTTTACTCTTTATAGGTATTTCGACCCCAACTTGAGGAAACCGGAGCTCAATGCCCTCGGACAAACAAGGACCGAAGTTTTTGGAAGGGGAGAAGTTCGCGGAGTTTGGGAGGTGACAACAAGCAAGGGTCTTAGGGCCTGAACAATCCACACAGCCAGCCGCGCATGTGTGGATGGCCATGTGGAACTACTAAAAAGTTGAACCAAAGCACGGCTGGCCATGCGTCCTTGGCATAGCCATCTATCTAAGGCAGAAAATTTCCTACAAGAGTCCACAGCTGGCCGTGCACTTCTGTACGATCGTGCTCTTCTGGGTCAGAATTCATGCACGACTGGCCATGTGTCGAAGCACGGCCTAGCACCCCTATTTTTTATATGCTGTTTAACCTTTCTGGAAAATAGAATTAAGTTATCTTATTTTTTCTTAAAGCACACTTGGGGAGCAGTTTAAGGGGATTCATTACTGAATATTTGGACACACTATTCTAGCTTTAGCTTGAGAGTCTAACTTCTTGTTTGGATTGGGAATTCATCATTGCAATCAATTTGAGTGCGCTTTTCTCCTCTCCTCTCTCGCAAATTCAATTCAAGTTTCCACCTTTGAACGTGTTTTTCAGATTGATGTATGCATTTGTGATTGTTGACATATGTAGAAGCTAAACCCCTATCTTAGGTGAAGGTTAGCCCCTATTATGTGACTTGGAATCATATTGCAGGTTTTCATAAATGGATGCCCTTGCTTGTGATTGAAATCTCACTTAGTATACCATAAGTTCGGTGAATTACCTGAGAGGGATGTATTCATGTTCTTGATTAGAGTTTAGAAAACTAGCAAAAGTTGAATTCCTCTACCTAGAGTCATTTTGTAGCGATGGATTCCTTAACATGAGAATAGTTAGGGTTCAACTAGGAATTGTAGCTTACTTAATCCTGTAGTACGGCTGAATCTAGTTACATGGAAATAGATAAGTAGGATCGCTTAGCCAATCTAATAATGTTCAAAAGTAGGGTAGATGTATCCCAAGTTGTAACCATTCCATTTCAGTCATTTGCATGGGTAGGCATACATGATTTAATTTATGATCCAAGAAAGCATAATACTGTGGTGAACCCTAATCTAAGACCCTTTAATATTATCAAATCAAATAGATTTAATATCATTTAGTATAATCAACCTGAATTGGTTTCTGCCTAAATTGAGTGTTGGAAGATACTAATACTGATTGAAATCAAGTTCCTTATGGACGCAACTCGTACTTGTCGATCAGCTAGCTACAGCTACACCGTGCACTTGTGTTAAATTTAAACATAATACTATTTTGATTATTTTATGAATTTGATCATCACCCTATTCACTTTTCCTCTATGATGATTTAACTAGTGAAACCAGGTCAACAATTGGCATCAGAGTAGGAGCTATTATTTTAAGACTTAACTGTCTATAGCTCGATCTATGGCTCAACTTTATTAAATGCTTATATCGGTTGTCCTCCAATATTTGATGGAAGTAATTTTTCTCTTTGGAAGTGCAGGATGAAATAATTTATTAGATCCATCGATTTTGATTTTTGGGATATCATTTCGAAAGGCCCTTTTGTACCAGATGGACATGAGATGATGGAAGCATTGTTATCAAGCCAAAGGGTGAATACACTCAAGATGACTATGAGATGCTTAAGAAAAATTGTAGAGTTTTATATGTTTTGCAATGTGCTCTAAATGATGAAATATTTGACCATGTTTGCTATTATGAGACAGTTAAAGATCTTTGGATAAAACTCACATTACTATAAAGAAACAAGCTAAGAAAAACTTAATTCATCAAGAAGGGACAATATGCTTAGCAACTTGAATGACGAAAAAGAGATCACTCATTTTTATCTAATGGCAAATAAAAAAGTTAAAGATTGGGATACAAGTGACAATGATGATGATGATGCTTGCGTAGGTGATAATGAAGAAGAAGATGAGGAAATGGAATATGACATTCCGAATGACGTATATTACTCTCTTCACAATTATTCTAAACGTAAATTGATAAAAGTCTTACTTTATTATATTAGACATCAAAAAGGACACATTTCTAAAGTTAAAGATTTGAAGAAAAAGAATTTTAAATTGTCTCAAGAAATATTGAATTTCAAAAATCTAATGATTTAGTTTCTAACGATTTAAAGAGTTTTCAAGAAAAAGTTGTCCTTTTTGAGAAAGAAAAAAATGAGCTCTAAGTGAAGTGTGCTGATCTTGCAAAAATTATCTTAAAATTTTCAAAAGGAGAGGAAAATTTAAATAAAATTCTTGGCAAACAAAAAACATCAGTTAACAAATAAGGAATCGGTTTTAATTCGTTCAATAGGAAGAAGTGTTATAAAAACTTCTTTGTTAAATCGACTTACAACAAAAGTACGACTTCTATTAATTGCAATTATTTTTACAAAATAGGGCATATTTCAACTCATTGTCCTATTAAAAGAAATGGTCCTAGTAGTACACAAATTTGGATACCAAAAGCAACAAGGGCATTCATTGCGGCGAATAATTACGACTGTGAAGCTGATTTTCTAAATGTGTTTTGAGAAAGATATAAGTTTGTTTTATTGGGCATTTTGCATCCAATAAGAATAAAATATGAAATTGCGACATTGGATGTCTAAAAAATGTTGAAGTACTCACAGAAATTGCTTTATGGTCCGAGGTTGAAATAATAGCTAATCAATTCAATGCTCAGATTTCAAGGCCCTGAAATATAGTCCAACATCTTGTAAATGAGGCAAAAGCTAATATCATGTTGTCAGTGAATAACTGAAAATCAAGGGCTTGAATTTCTATTTTAATAAGAGGAATAGAAAACAAAATTTGAATTCTTACCAAATGGAAGGTAATATTATCTTTGCATGATTTACTTCCTCTTTGAGAAATTTTTATTCTGGAATTTTTGAATTTTAATTTGCTTGATTATCTTTAGAAGGTGAGCATGTTTACTATTACGTCATATCTTATGTATTATGTCATGTGATTGTCTTTATACATAAATGATATGTTGTCATGATCTCAACATACTTGTCTATAATGTTATGCTCCCTACCATTTACATAGATGATATTGAATCTTTCTATAAGGTAGAATTATATTACTTGATGATTTTTGGATAATCTTGATCTATTCTTGAAGGGGGAGAATTGTTGTATTAATGCTCTTATATATTGGTGCCTTGTAATGCTTATAAGTAGATCAAGTCAATGCATACATGCTGGGATATATTATTTAATCCAAATATTTGTGTTTAATCCCTTATATATTTTATGAGTGCCATAGATTGAGGGGGAGCACCTTTATATGTCATTGATTTGTTAAGGGAGAGCTATATGTGTTTTCCATAATTTTTTGTAGGCTTTAACTTTTCTTTCTCCTTCCTGTGCAACGGTTTTTAGGAAATACAAAAAGGAGAAGTATTCGGCAAGCTTTCATAGTGTGTCATTCAAAATTATATTGATATGTTATTGGGTTTGCCTTTCATCAAAAATGAGAGATTTGTCAGCTTCCTTAAGCTTACAATACATTTTATTAATATTTTTTTATGAAAGGTTAAAAAAAAGGTTGGTCTATTGGTATATTTATCATGTTATATTTGGACCTACATTAATGTTTCTATTATTTAAATGTGTTGTGATTATAAGTAGATATCGACCTAATTGGTTTTATCTTTGAGATAATTTAGTATTCAAATTTTAATATGTGATCTTTGTATTCAAATTTGAATACTAAATCTTAAGATAATATTATGATTCTGTATATGTCAATATCTTTAAAAATGTCAAGATTTGCCTAATTATAATAACATTTTTTGAGCTGATATTTTGAAAGATTGTTGCTGCTAAAAATTAGCTTCTAGATAATCTGCTTAGCAAGATCTTTGGCTAAAATCAAGTAAGTAGCCGTAGGGAGCCAAGGTGAAAAACGTTGTGCAAAACTGCAGAATTCAAGGGTTTGAAAGACAGATCTTAAGGCCTTGAAATTATATTGAAGATCATCCTTCCTTTTTTAAAGCAATGGTCACTTTCCTAATGATCTCCTAACCTCTCCAACATTATTGTCTATAAATAGGAAGGTATTTGCAACTGAAGATTATAGAAGAAAGAGAGCTACACTTGCAAATCAAAAAGAAGACTTTGAAAGAACTTGATACATCGAGTTTATATTGGCATATCTATTGTATTTATTTACTCCTTGTTATAAAG